>JAEIFU010000381.1:0-145383 GCA_018904235.1 Lordiphosa stackelbergi
CTGATATATATACACAAATATATATACACACAAAGAAATCTGTGGGTATATTTAACCGATATTGTGGGTTGGAAATGCGCCAACCCACAAAGTTGGTAAAATTAACCAAATTGTAGAGTAACTTTCACGTAAACCTTTACGTAAGAGGAACTATTGCTATAGTAAATCTAACCGAAAATCTCGTTTAAAAATGCGCCAACCCACATAATAAGTAATATTTACCGATGTTTACAGTAAGTACTTTTCTTACTGAGTTCACAGTAATTTTACCATACAATTGGTAATTTGACAGCTGTTACACAACTGTAGAATAGTAGGGTGGGATACTATTTTAGCTGTCACAAGTTGGCAATCTACTTGAGCTCATCCCAGAGCAGAAGAGGCAACCCCACTACTCCCCCACCCACCAAATTTGGTTCTGAAACAATTGTTCGAATTAAACAAATATTTATTAAATTTGAAAAATTTTTACTTACTCTGGGGGGATTCGAACTCGGGGCCATTGGTCTCAACACGATTGGAAGCACGTCTTTACCAGTTACGCTACGCGCGCGTTAAAAGCAACGCCTCTAACATATTACTTGTATTAAATCTGCCTAAACATATGCACGAAAAATTTCTTGAATATCGCATAAATGAGACCACTAGGAATTCTCAAGTTCAAATTCCGTTGAAGTGCTCTATAAAAGACCAACTTAAATTTGCTAAGTCAACAATTTTCGCGGTTAGATTTGCCGTCGGAACAGTTATTCGGTGCATCAAATACATTCAAAAAGTTATACCATATGTGCGGTTAGATTAACTTGTGGGTACAGTTAATTGCTGCAAAAACAAAGTATGAGATGAAAAAATCACGTCAGAGTTACTAATTCTATGGTAAAGTTACTGTAGTAGCAGTAACTTATTAAAACAAAGAAAAATTTGACAAAATATTTGTAGTTAATTTTACTAGGAGTACAGTTGTTAAATGCAACAACAAAACTCGTGCTAAAATAAATACGTGAAGCTTACAAATTTCTTCAGTAGATTTTACTGTTAGCACAGTTACAAAACAACACCAAAACCACATGCATAAAAAATTTGGATAAAGTTACTGTCAGCGTAGTTAATTTCACCCACCAGTTTTTTTTTTGTGACCCAACAACAAGTTTCAGGGCTTTAAGACCCGTACAATGAGAGAGGTGCGAAACCAAGAAAGCTGCAGAACAGGCGTTTTTCGCGTTTTTACTCAAGGTCTCTGAAGGCGTAAACTGCTACATGTACGGCAGGGTTCCCCCAGAAAAGAGCGCGAAAATGTGACTGTGCTCCCTCTAACACACAAGGAGTATGTTCGTGCCCCAGGGTCTATGGCTGGGGAACTCTGATGTACGGGTTCGAGCAAGAGGCATACCAATATGGTGACTACTGAGTTAAGCAACATATCGCATGGACACGAGGAGAGACAAATGTTTCCACTTAGAGGGGTGTCCACACTTGACGAATTCAATTTAATAGTGTAAATAAATTACATTTTGATAGAGTTTGAAATAAAAATTTTTTTATAAAATGTTTTGTTTTAATTTTAATGGCAGATTATAATGAACTAAATTTTAGTACAAAGATAAGAAAAATATTAAATTAATAAAGCTAGTATAAAATGAAACAAAAAGTTTGATAGTTGAATTATCAAATTAATAAGACCTAGTGTCAAATTGATACTTAAAAATTAATACAATAAAGTGTCAACCTGATACACGTTAGTATCAATTTGAAATCCTCGAAATATCATGTTAATATTCGAAGATATCAATTTGATACTGGAGTATTAGAGAGAATTCGATACTCAATAGTTTCAAATTGATGTCTAAATTGTGTCAATTTGATGACAACTTTTTTGCAGAGAAGAGTTTAAGATCACACACCCACACCCAACATTTCATTTAAAGGTTGCTCATGGCTCAGCCCAAAAAAAAAATCAAAACAGAGAAAACTACCACAACAACAACGAGAGAACAATAGAGAGCGTACTTCCATAACTTTTGCTGTAAACGCGAGAGGATGAGTGAGTGAGTGTGAGGCAGATGGGGAAGGAAGAGGTTGGATAGATACTAAAAAGGGGCAACTGGGTGGGTTCTGGGAAAGATCTGGGTAGGATCTGGTGGTATTTGTGGCTGCGATCTGGCTAGAATTTGGCTGGGATATGGGTGGGATCTGGTTGGACTCTGAGTGGAATCTGGATGGGATCTGGGTCGGACTTAGGTGGGATCTGGGCGGACTGCTAAGGTGGTGGTGAAAGTGCAAAGTGATCGTGGGATCTGGGCGGGATCTGAAAGGATCCCGAAGGAACTGTTGGGATGGGATCTGGATGGGGATCTGGGTAGGATCTGGGTCGATCTAGGCGGGATCTGTATGGGATTCGGAAGGGATCTGGTTGGATGGGTCTGGCTGGGAACTGAAAGGATCGGGTAATATTTGAAGGAGATCTGAATGGATCTCGATATGATCTGGTTGGGATCTGGGTGGATTCTTATGGAGGGTCTGGGTGAGATTTGGAAGGGATCTGGGCGAGATCTGGGTGGGATCTGGGGGATCTGGTATGGGATCTGGATGGGATCTGGGAGGGATCTGAGGGGATCTGCGTGGTATCTGGGTGGGATCTGGAAGGGATGTGGGGAGATCGTGGGGACCTGGGTAGATCTGGGCGGTATATACGTGAGATCAGCGTAGAATCTGAGTGGGATCTAGTCGGGATGTAAATGGGATAAAGCTTGGTTAGATCTGGGTGGGATGTGGAAAGAGTGCCCTTCGTGATTTATATACCATTGAGAGAGATTGGGATTTGAAAATAAGCTCATATCCTATGCATCACGTTTCACATCAAAGACGTGAGTGCTATCTACACTCTCACACCTTTTTTTTTCAGAAGTATTAAATAAACCACTGGCGAGAGGAAAAGAAAAAGAGTTGTCTTTCCTGAAATTAAAAAGTCAAAAATGCCAAAAATTAGACAGCGTTGGGATTAAATAATTTTTTCTTAAAATTTCAATAAAATTCAATCTCTTAAAGGATTACCCGGGATATTTGCAATCTTCTTGGGATCAAAGAAGGCGGATCAACTCAACCCTTTTCTGATCGGTTAAAGCATATCCGGGATTACGTTGTTTTCAATACCGCTTAGGAATGATTTGATCCCATATGGATTAATTTTTTGAATGTATCGAGCTTCTTCAGCTTAAATCCGACTTTAGCGAGGAGATTATTATGTAACACTTTAGATTGTGCAAAAGTATAATAGAGAAAGAGAGTATGAAACATTTACTTATTATACTTGCATCTAGTTTATTTTAAATTTTTGGCAACCCCCCCTCCCCCCTCCCCTATTAAAAAATGTCGTATCTCCCAAAGTTAGCGTATTTAGATGGGATGGCTCGTAACAACAACGCGACTTTAACTCATAGGCCAGTAACAAGGTATATTACAGTCGGGTTTGACCGTTTTCCTACTTGTCTTTTATCCGTTCATGCCCTGGTGGCAGCCAATCCAATCCAATAATGCACTGTTTTCGAAGTGAAATCCTTTTAGACTGAGAGCAAATATCCAATATCATATATTTGAAAAGTTTATATATGTTTTAATTTTGAAAGAAATGTACCCTTTGGAAGATAATAATATTCATAAAATCTGTAATAAATTGAGAGTGTACCAATGAACCGAAACCAGAAAACCGTTTGCATCCCTGGTTATTCTTCAGTCAAGTACAAACAATGAGATACTGTAATGAGAGTACTGAAAGTACGAAATACCTGATTCACAATTCTCATTTCCTTTACTTACCTTCAGTACGGCTGGTGGCGATAGCTACTTGCACTACTTACATGGACTACTTACTGTTATCGATGGCTACCTAATCACCATACAAGTAAGTACTGCAGTAAGTACCTACTATAGGGTATCAATCCCGAAATACTTTATTTTATAAGAGCGCAACCTAAATGAAGTTGACAAAAATAATAAAAATGACATTGACACAACATACGTATAATAAAACAAGTGAGAAAGTCTGACCGACTATTAAATACTCTGTACCTAGAGTAGTAGCTGAATGCAGTGCTGCTGCTGCGCTCATCTCTTAGTTTATTTCTCTCTCTCTCTCCAAGATTGTGCGGAGTTGGTTGTGAGAGGGTAGGAGGGGGTGTGTTTGACTTGAGAACCGCTCATACGATCTTTATTAATTCAATCGATACATATTGGTAATGACTAACTATCTTTAGAAGGTGCGAGTCGTCTATCTACAAAACTGTGGGAGATATTACTTTTTTTTCTAAAAAAATTGAAAATAAATTTGATCTGCATGCAAGTAATAGAAGCATTTGTCCCATACATGTCAAACCCTGTCTCTTACCATTTCTGAGATCAGTTTGTTCATACGGACGGACTGACAGTCAGACAGACGGACATGGCTATATCGGCTCGGCTGTTGATGCTGATCAAGAATATATATATATAATATATTAAATACTTTACTAGCTGAACCCGCCGCGACTTCGTCCGCGTCCGAGTTTTGAAAAATCGTAGTAAGTAGAAAAAGTGCATAGCTCTTTGAGCACTATGTTTTGAACTTAATCTATTTTTTGGCTTCATTAGCTTAATTTTTAGACAGTTTCGAGATTACGGTTGATTTAAATTAATCAATCTGGGCAAAAGAGAATAAAATAAGGCGTGGAAGTGCCTGGACACAACCAAATTTTAAGTCGCGCGGAAATATTAGAATTAAAAATAGAGGGGAAGCTAACTTCGGCTGTACCGAAGTTTAATTACCCATGGAGCATAATATATGCTGCCAGTTTGATATAAGGCTATACGATATATTCATCAAAAAAGTTTTTCTCACTAGAACTACATTTTGGACCGATCGTTCCTATGGCAGCTATATGCTATAGTCATCCGATTTGAATTAAACTTGACCAAATTGTGTGGTAGTATATAATATTGATCTATACAAAGTTTGGAAGTGATAGCATTGAAAACAAAAAAGTTTTTCTCACTAAGACTTTTTTTCAGACCTGTCTTTTGTATGGCAGCTATACAATATAGTTGTCCGATTTTGATAAATCTCGGTGAAATTATGTAAAATCATAGAACACTTATAAATACGAGGGTTGGGAGCGATAGCATTGGAAACAAAAAAGTTTTTCTCACTTAAACTACGTTTCAATCGATCTTTTTTATGGCAGCTATATGCTATAGTCATCCGTTCCGGCCGGTTCCGACAAATGTGCAGCGTATTTATACCAAAAGACTTCATGCAAAGTTTGGTCAAGATAGCTTTTAAACTGACGGAGGAGATAGCATAGAAACAGACAGACAGACGGACGGTTGGACGGACAGACGGACATGGCTATATCAACTCAGCTCGTCACGCGCATCAAGAATATATATACTTTATGTGGTTGGAGATGCTTCCTTCTGTGCGCTACAAACATCCGGACAATTTCAATATACCCTTTAGAAGGGTATAAAAATTATTGCTTTTCTGTCTTGTGAATGCTAAACAGACTATAGTATATTCTTCTTCCTAAAGTCAAGGGACATTTTATTTATAAAAGCGCACCTATTTACATTTGTTTATTATTAGATCTCCAGGATATTTTTTTCTGATCAATTTATGCAAATCAACGCAGCCTAGTTTATTAACA
Source organism: Lordiphosa stackelbergi (assembly GCA_018904235.1). Classification (NCBI taxonomy): domain Eukaryota; kingdom Metazoa; phylum Arthropoda; class Insecta; order Diptera; family Drosophilidae; genus Lordiphosa; species Lordiphosa stackelbergi. The sequence goes on from JAEIFU010000381.1 coordinate 5,676, forward strand.
AACACTCGCAAATGATAAAGGAAACAACAAATTTTTAGCAGACTTCTCACGTCATGTATGCCATTACTAATCTGATAATAATGTTGAGATCACGTACCACCACCAATAACAAAAGACAATCAACAGTTCATAGCAATGATCGATTTTTTGGCTTTTAGCTTTGTGAAATTTTAACAATTTTATTGTAAAATACGGTCAACATATTGTTACAGCTATCGATGTGTTTTGCACAAGGCTGCAAACCGGTCCTGAACCGAACCCCTTATAACCGGTTCGGTTCGGGTTTTTGGGTACGACGAACCGGACCATGAACCGAGACCTCAAATATTTTTGACACCTCGAACCTGAACCCAAACCGGGCCACTTTTTAGAAAAATTTAGTTCGGTTCAACAAATAAAGTAGTTTTTTCAACGACACATACAATATAGAAATATAAAATTTCCTTGCCCAACAGACTTTCCATTCAAGAAGTCAAAAGTCGCATGATAACCCCCCGAATACTTTATATGGATCGAACATTAGAACTTTTAAATGAACAGCTTTACCATATACTATGAAGAATATAATGTTAATGAAGGTTGCTCAATTGCTTTAACCGCATTTCTTGATTTGGACGATGACCAAGTTAACTAAATAAATTCCCTGGAGGACAACATTTATAGTTACAGTTAGTTAAGCTTCACACGCTCAAAATTTAGTAGATAACGATTTTTTAATATGAGAAATATGAGAACGTTTACTAACCATTAAAGATTTTTGAATTCAGAGTGCTTTAAAAGAGCTCCACCTAAAAACATTTGATAGTTCAAAAATATCTTTTTTATTGCTGCAGCCAAAAAAAAAACAATTCTTTAAAGCAACAGGATTAACAATTACTAGCAAGTGATTTTTATTCTGCTTGATTTTCATTTCGAGCAATGTTCTGAAATCTTTTTGTTTATTACTATACTGTTCTAACGTTCTTCTATTATGGGCTAAGTACCAACATTGACTTGCAGTTCTAAGACTGAGTTTTCAAACTGTTAACTTCAAATAACACAGTACAGACATCTGAAGTTCCAAAAATTCTTGATGAGTTTTAAATGATCTCTTCTCTTTTCTCTAAACTTTAATATCAAATCTTAAATTATGTTGTATATTCCTTCACTATTGTCCAATACATCGACCTTAAAAATATTGCATTAACTATCTTGCTGTTCCAGCAACTTACGGGCCTTTTCAACATTACAATCTAAAAGTTTCTGGTTAATTTAAACTAACGTTGTCAAAAAAGTTGTTAGTGTCAGCTAATGAATTTGTATAATTAAAAAAATACCTTATTGACATGAAAAATATTATTTTTAAAAAAAAAGAAAGCTAACTTCGGCCCCGACCGAAGTTTAGATACCTTTTGAGCATGATATATTTCTGCCAGTTTTTAGCAGAAATATATTTCACCGATTTGATCAATCTCCTAAAATTGTGTTGAGACAGATAATATTTATAACTGAAACGTACAAAACACGCTACCATTGAAAACAAAAAGTTTTTCTTACTAAAACTATTTGAACTATTTAAATTTATATAAAAACTTGCTGAAATTATGTGAAAGCATAAAAACTTATAAATACGAGGTTTGGTTGATAGCATTGAAAACAAAAATGTTTTTCTTTACTTTATGTGGTCGGAGATGCTTCCTTCTGTGCGTTACAAACATTCGGACAATTTTAATATACCCTCTCTAAGGGTATAAAAATAAGTGTTAATAAATCGAAATTACATGTTCAAGGAACCGAGGTTCGAACCAACACCTTGGGTTCAGGGGTTTCCGAGAACCGGTCCATGAACCGAACCTTAGGCTTTACAACGGGTCCGAACCCCGGACCGAACCTTCTGTAAAATTTTAGAGGTTTGCAGCCTTGGTATTGCATGTGCCATAAGAGATTCAATTCAATTGGATGAGGCTTGGGCTATTTAATTTTTTGCTTGTTTTTGTGAAAATAAAAAAAAATAAACACCATCGCCTCCACCTCTCAGCTCTCTATTCTTGCGCGCTTTGCAGAACAGCCTAGTCCACAACACCTAATTGGAGTTTCTCACCTAAAAATGAAGAAATTTTCCAAATTTTTTTTTCTTCGTCGTGCATGCATAATTAAACGAAGGTCTATGCCAAATTTAAACCTGTAGTATTATATTAAACGTTTATTTTTCCTTATTTATCTATTTAAAAATTAAAATATAAGATTAACTTAAAATTATAAAATATAAATAAATATTTTAAATTTTTATTATTATTTTTATATTTTTAAGTGGGGCCGTTAAAGCTTTTTTTTTTTATTTTTTTTATTTTTTATTTTTTATTTTATTTATTATTTTTTTTTTTGTACGAAAACTGAAAGTAGTTTTTAGATTCTGAAATAACTACCATTAGAAAAATGTGTGTATCTTCATGTATGTGTTCTTTATGAAATGGTAATGCTTTCTCAAAAGGTAATTGAATGCCCTATCATTCATTCATATACCTACGTGAAACTTGGCGTTTTACATAGGAGATGTAAAAGGTGTTTTACCGCCACAAAAAATTAAAAAAATTATTTTTTTGCTAAAAGCCAAAAATTTTGGGTGATTTACCAAAAATTTAATTTTTTTTTATAATTGTAAATACAACGCAACGTAATTCATTCAATTGGACCCAGAAATAGAAGTTATTGGGATTTATGTAAAATATTGAAGGTTTCAAGTTCATGCAAATTGACTTAGATTGATTGTTTTTTGTTCGTAGTAGGGACACAAGAAATCGCCACCAACCGTACGGGACCCCAAAATTTGTATTATTTGCTAAACCTGTGGTTTTTACCGAAATTCAAATTCCTCCGACCATAACCGCCAAGGTGTTGTTTAAAAATTTCAAACCGATCGGTTCTGACGTTTTCAAAATCGTGGTCACTGACTTCGAAAACACAATTTTGAGAAAACCGCCTTTAAAGTTCTAGATACACTGTAAAATTACCGGATAAGTCTTTAAAAATGTGAGTGTATTTTCGAAAGTTATTGGCGGATCATTCCTGAGCTAAGTTTTAGAACCATTTGGAAGTGAATTCAATGGGAAGATGCATTCTGGGTTTTTAAATTTCAAAGAGAACAAAGTGTGATGAGTTGCCAAGTGTATTACGTGAAATTAACTTAATTAAATTAACTTAATAGCTTAATGTATTTCGTGCTATTATCGCACCTTAAATAAGTTTGGCTTAATTTTATTTATCCATTAGCAAAATTTAAAAAATAAATTAAAATTTATAGGTGGGACTTACTATATATAAGAACGGTTCATAGTTAATTAAAGATCACGATCAAAGCAATATCAATTTGATCTGAACAAATCAAAGCACTTTAGTGTCAAGTTGGTGTGCAGTTTAAAAGCTGATGATAAAACATACAGCACGAAAAACCAACCTCCTTAAATCCTCTGAAGCAAACTAAAACCATTTTGATAAATTTACCCACAGTGTAGTCAACTCCCTCTGTCTCATTCTCCATATACAAATAAATTACAGCTCTCCTTATTTCATTTCCGACTTAAAGCAAATGAATTATAAATAAGCTTAACGTTGAGCAGAACAAAGCAACCCAAAAATCGAACCAGCTAACTGAAATTGCTTGTAATATCATTTGGCGTGGAGCAAAAAAAGAAAAGGAAAGGGAAACAATTACAAAGCACGCAACTGCAGACAATGCAAGGTGAAAATTGCATGTGCCAGAACGAAAGAAAGGGATGGAAAGACGCTGGAAAGTACTCGCATTACATGCTCCTTAAGTATCTTTAGACTCTCATACGTGCCACGCGTTGAGGCTAAGAATATTTATGCGAACTCGTTGTGTATTTTTCCTGAAACGGGAAGAAGGAGAAGATGGAACGAGAATGCATTTAACAAAAACTTGGCAAAATTGTAGTGCAAAGAAAAGGAAATTATACAACTTGTTGTTGCCTGTTCCTGAAACTGAGCAAAGTCAAGAAGTTCCCTTGTGTGTGTGTGTGTGTGGGGAGAGAAAACATCAAGGAGCGCTTCCTTCCCTCTTTGGTTTTTTTGCTTTTGGTGAAAGTGAAGTCGCTGGCACCTGTATTTAAGAGACAGCCTCAAGAAGCTTTTGTTGCTCGACAGGAGATTTAAGGGCGGCGTGCGCGGCGGGTGCGGGACATACGACATATGTTGTCTGGAGAAGCTTCTTGCTGGCATAAAGTCATTAAGTGGGGGGGCTGGGGAAATGAAAATAAATTTACGCTTGGTAAATAAATCTTTTTGATTCAACCGTTTTTCGTCGTGCTCTTTTTTTTGGTTGCCAGCAACTACTCGAAACACTTTAATTAAATTTTTATGAAAGTAAAAACGTACGAGTCAAAAGGAGACAGCGCACGTGGCCTGCGAGAGATGCAAAAACGTATTTAAAAGTCGCAAAGCTTTTAAGAAGTGAATTGTTGAATAATTCAGCAATTATTATAATAGTTGCGCAAAATCTTTTCATATTAACTGAACAAACAACTTTTTATTTTTGAGATTTCAAAAAAATGCAAGGTAGAGAGTTTTTATGCGTGATAGAAGAGTCAACTTTGCCAACAAGTATTACCATCGACGAACAGGTACCATACTAAATATAATACTTAGGGCCGATTTCTATTCATACAGATAGCTACTATGTGTCAGATAAGCTTACATTTTGCTCTGTTATTTGTTGGTTTATAAGACAGATAGCTTTATGTAGAAGAAGTAAAATCGACTATTTAAAGACAAATGATGATAGGCGTAATGGCCGCTGTCGTTGACCTTAGATTTTCACTCTTGATTTTCTTCTTCTTTGGTGTCAACTAGGTTTGTCGATATTCCTCAAAATATCAATATCGAAAATATTAAAAACAAAGCTTTCAATATCTTTATTTTAAATATCGAGTCCAAAAACATCGATATATCGTAAAGCTTAAGTTATTAAGGAACGTCTTCTTCTTAAGACTAATTGTGACCATTTGTTGGGACGTCATATCTTTTTTTTTCAAGAGGATAAGATTTAAATGACAGACACTAGACCATAAATTAGAATTGGTCGGTTTTTATTGGCGGAAAAAAGTGAACACAGCAAAAACGACATCTATTCTAAGGCAATTTCACCAAGAAAGATGGTCCAAAACTATTAAAGGCATTTAAGGATTTTGTCTTTTCCAACAAGAGTGAAAAAACGATTTTTATTTACTCCAATTAGAAATCGTAGAATCTACTAAATTAGCTGGAAGAGGTTGAATGGAGACTTAAATTTTAGACCCAAAGTTTCTGGGTGAAATTTTCCTAGATTTCGTCTTTTCTATACGCTTTGTGCGGAAAAAATTTACTGTCTGTTATGACATTTTGCTCTAGCATTTACCATAGTAATTTTTTCTGATATATCCTTTGTATCATAATAACCCTTATCGTCCAACAAAAATATCGATATATCAATCAAATATTGACAACCCTACACTAATGTAAAACTAGAACGATTAATTTGAGTACGAACGCTCCTGAAAAAAATTTATTCGTTCTTGAATTTTCAAGAATTTTGCTTTTGCAATCGAGCTAAATTCGTTCTCAATGTAGTACTTATAGGCAAGGGGAGTGAGGGAACGCAAACTTTGAGAGAATTCCGTTGGACGCGCTTTCTCAGAGAGAGACAGCGCATACGCAGTTTGTCGTTGTCAGATGTGAGTGGACGGCCGTTAATTCATTTAATGTTGAATATTAAGATTGTGCGAAAGTAATCGATAAAGGACTGTAATATAAAGACAATGTTTAAAACAACTCATTTGAAAAAAAAACGACAATGCCAACCTAATTTTTTGCCGAAGTTTTTATACCTTTGCAAATGCTTTAATACATCAGAGTTCCTAAGCCCCATAAAACAAACAATTCTTCTAAATAAAGGGACCCACTTTTCGACCGATAGTTTTTATGACAGCTATAAGATATAGTCATCCGATTTTGGACCAAAACTTCCAAATCTGTATAAAAGCGTATAATATTATTAATCGCTGAAGTGAGACACGTTAGCATTAAAAATAAAAAAAATTTTCTCATTAAACCCATTTTTTCGACCGATAGTTCCTATGGCAGCTACAAGATATAGTCATCCGATCCGGTCGGTTCCGACATATTAGCAGTGTGCAGAAGAAAGAAGACTCTGTGCAAAGTTTCAGCTCGATAGCTTTAAAACTGAGAGACTAGTTCGCGTAGAAAAAGACAGACGGACAGACAGACGGACGGACAAAGCTCAATCGACTCAGCTCGTCACCCTGATCAAGAATGCGTTGCAAACTTCTGGGCAAAATTATATTACCCTTTGCAAGGGTATAAAAACGTAAAAAAAAGGATAAAATTGGCTCCTATGGGGACTTGATCCACGGCCTCCACGTTTTCTAAGCGAACAAGACATCCACTCGGCCACCCGGTCGACCACTTGCAGGGCGGCAAAATACCAACTGCGTTCATTCTTAAATATGTTATCGACGCGACTTGTAGCTAATGGAGAGTAGTCGAGTCGGCTAAGCTGCATGTCTACTGTGTGTGTTTCAAATTAAATTCTATGTATAAAAGGTAAAATTGGCTATACAGCTCCTCCGACGGGGCAAAGCCAAGCTTCACTCAATCTCTTGGCGTGTGTGCTTTAAATTTTTCGCACAAGAGAAAGGGACCTACAGTTTAACGCCAGATCCGAACGGCAAAAATTGAGAAATTGTTTTTTCATGGCTAGATTTAGCACAGCTGGCGCCATAGCTGGTGAAGGTAAGGACGGGTAAAACAAGCGAGTTTCTAAAGAAAGAAAAACTTTTATTATTTGATGTTCAGAGTCGGGATCGAGAACCCACGACCTCCCGTCAATGTCTGTAAGATATTCTTGAAGTAATTGTTGCGACATGTAGCTAATATATCCCGCACTTGTTCTGGAAATTATTTTTAAAAATATCGTTAAGGCAGTTGTCGGCAATGTTCGATGGGTATTCGTGAGCCGTGGCATGTCTGAGGTAATAGGCTGTACAATTTTTTGCCACGCCCCCTCCCGCCCGTGCGCAATTTTGAAAAAACGTCATATCTCCCACAGTTTTGTAGATAGACGATTTGTGCCTTCTAAAGATATGTAAGTAATTTGTCAATTCCCACAGTTTTTAGATAGGTTTGTATCTTCTAGAATTAGCAATATGTATCGATTATGCCGAACAAATGATAAAGATCGGATGAGCGGTTCTCAAGTTATGAGCAAATAAGTGAATCACCCCCCGCCACCCCCTCCCACCCTTGCACAACCAACGCCGCACAATCTTAGAGAGAGAGAGAGCGAGAGAGAGAGAGAAGAGAGTGGGAGGGAGAAATTTAGAGATGAGCTCAGCAGCAGCACTGCATTCAGCTCATACTCTAGGTACAGGGTATATTATAGTCGGGCTTGACCGACTTTCTCACTTGTTTACTTTTAAATAGAACACTAATGAGTTTCAGCTCTGCTGTCAATAATTTCCAGTTTCAGCTGCCAATTGATCCACTTTGACGACTTATCCTTAAGTCAACCCTTTTCATTCTGGGGAGGCCCAAATGGACCAATTACAACTGCGATTTGTCATAAATATATCTTTGCGGCCTTAGCAACTAGACCTTTTGCATACATCTACTGCTTTTCAATGGTCAGTTAAGAATTTTGCTTTGATTATGCCCGGAAAACTATCAATTAACTTCATGGGCATGTTTTGTTATCATTTTTGTGCTTTGTTTTGCTCTCGCATGCCAAAACACAAATTTCAATTATCGTTTACCAGGCAATTTGTTGGCCATCAATACATTACAAATATTTTGCTTACATATTCCTAGGGACAAGTTGAAACAGTGGGGGAGAGAGTGCTGTGCAAAGACATGCGAGTAAATGCCGAGCAAACAATTTCAGTTCAATTAATTGCAATTATATGGAGAGACAGTTGGCCTCTATCGCCCGGCTGCACTTAATTAGTGGCAAGGCAAATGATTTTGCCATATTTAATGAATAGTTTCGTTTATTTTTCCTTCTGTTGGTCACACAATTAGCTTTCAATTAAAGCGAATGGGAAAGACGGTTGCCTACTTCTGGGCACTCCAGGAAATGTCACAATTACATAAGTAAGTAAACACTTTCAAGCTCTCTCAAAGAACAATGTGTTACAATTTGGCCACACCCCTGGGCGTAATAAACACTTGACCCATAAACTCCTTTTCGTCGTCATCTCTCCGTGAGTGCAATGAAGTCCAAGTGAAGTGCGCACGTGTGAAAGGGAGGACTATGCTAATTTGTCCATTTGTTTGTCATAGAGAGAGAGGTGAGGGGGGAAGGGAGGGAAGGATGGATGGAAGGAAGGAAGTGAAACCACTCGCTTTGAGTTGCAACTCGTTCTCGTCTTAAGCGACACGCTTAACTTTGCCATTTTGCAATTAAAACACTGAATCACAACGAGTTGCAGTCGTGTAAAAATTTCTACTCATTTATTTTCAATTTCATTAAACTTTTTGCCCGGCCATTTGCTCGATGTCACCGGGCTATGTGAAATGTGCAATTGCGAGCAGCAGCAAAACAAAACTTATAATTGGTTTTAGTGCTTATTTATGCCGCAGTTCGTTTTTAAACCCGCAAATACCCTAACCATTAGAAAGGATAAGCGGATATCGCTGTACATTATACTTGTCCTGGTAAGTGACCCAGACGTTTGAATTTGCTTTCTTTTTCTGTTTATGTGCTTGAAAGCTTTTCCGTCTACGCATAGCTTCTAGTCTCAAAAAAAGCTTCGCTTTGTTTGTAATTTTTACTTGGCTGAGGCACCAGCGACATATATTAAAGTGTGAGTGAACATGTTGGGTCATCTCCCACATAAGTTAGGCTTACCAATCGGGAGAATAATTCCGGAAGGTTAACTGATCAACAGTTAGAGTAATACCTATAGTATATGTGAGAGCTAAGTACGGCACACTGTTCTTTGGTCATCGTTGTTTGAGTATTGTCTGAAACAGGAAGGGCCGAAAATATTTCGCTTTTCAGACTGACATAGGCCGAACGCTCGCCTGAACTTGGGCCAAAATATCAAACTGCTTTTAGTCGCTGTCCAGTGGTCGATGATATAGGTCAGAGCTGGTTTTGCTTTGCTTTATTTTCGGTCTCGCTCTTGTTGACAACACCTGCTCTAAAAGCACTTGGCTTATGAATTCCTATTTAAAGGTGTCACTTCTGACTAATTTTAGGCTTTACTCCTTCCAGATAGAGTTCTTTGCTTCTAAAAATACATAAAAATGTTGGTACAATTCCTTACTTCCTCTCTTAGAGTATACAATATTCTTTTATTCTTGGGCACAATTAAATTTCTTACTCTTATTCCCCCCACTAAATGCAATTACAGCATAAATCTCTGTCATTAGACATTGTTTGTTGCCGGGCAGCCTCCTCTGCTCTCTCTTTCTCTCCCTCTCGCCAACACCTAGGCAGGTTGAGAGTTGAGGTCATCTGTGAGTCATCTAACCCCTTAACCGCCCGCACCGCCTTCTTTGCGGTTTCTGCGGCTTACACGGCGTATGAGTTATGTTTGCTCTGTTCCATATAAAACTTGCACACAATGCAGAATATTTAATAAAAAATAAAAGCACTGACAATAATTTAAGACCCAAGGCTTAACACAATGCAAACTCTTATGAAAGGATTTTTGCACAATTTTACGTATTTCACGCACGTTCCCAGAGTAAAACATGTCACTCTGCGTTTTTATTAACTCCCCTCACCCCAAATGAAATACAAAATCTCAGCTGTCAATACAACCAGATATTAATCAGAAATGACGACGGAGCCATTGTGGCAAGTTGTCAAGCCGCCGCCCATCGCAGAGTGGTGCAGGGTAACCTCTACTATGCAAAGCATTATGTATTAAGCACATGGGAGGCATATTAATAAAAGGCAACAACAGCACACACACATCAATCCCAGGCAGCAGGACGCAGAGTAAAAAAGTGCTTTATTGACAGGTGTCGATTAAGAATTTAGCATTATTTTTGTACTCGTACGCAATGCATATAAAAAATTTATTACACGCACGAAAACACACACAAACGTGTCGCATTTGCTGAGAGAGGGAGGAGCGGGATGAGAGGCAATGCGATTGGCACTTGGAAGTGCGCTTATGTCGTGACATGTAAAATAAATCAACCATAGAGCTCGTCGCTCTCTTCGTCTTGATAACGTGCTAGTCCCAGTCGCAGCTGCAAAAAAGGAGGAGGAATTGTAAAGTAGTTGTTGAGGTTACATTTGTGACCAGGGTGGGAGTGAGGCGAGTGGTAGAGCACAGATGAGTCGATGGTTGAGGGCACTGATTTGGGAACAGCGGGCATGTTTTAGTGGGCAAAATGGTTCTCAAAAGAGGTTACTTACACGTCCGCTGAGTGATGTATTAGGCAAGGTAAGTCTGTTCCGCTGCATAAATACATAGTCTTGACAATTGGGAAAAATGGCTTAGATTGTCCCTTCTATCTCAATTATATTTAAATTTAAGTAGCTAAGTGTGGAGTAGAGTAGACTATCAAGACAGGTCCCGTTTATGATTTTGTAAGCTTGTGTAACTTTTTAAATGAAATTTATAATTATCTTCGTTCGCGTTGATAAAAATTGCCAAATACTGAATAGTGACTAACTGAGCTGAGTGAACAGCAACTGAACAAGTCACTGAGCAAGAGTCACTGAACATGTCACGAAGCAAGAGAGACTGTCAGTGACTGACCAACTCTCTTTAAGACTCATTGAACAAACAAATGAGAAAGTCGGTCAAGCCCAACTATAATACACTCTGTACCAGTCGTATCCAAGGGGTACTCAGAGAAAAATGTCGTGTTCTAAAATCATTAGCAAATGGTCAAAATATACATTTTTAGCAATTTTTTGTTTTCAGTGCTTGTTAAAATTTATTTATTCATACGATCAAAGTACACTGTACAAAATAAAAACAAGTAAGAGTGTTTCGGTCGAGTGCCCCGACAGAAAAATACCCTGTTCCAAGTAATGTGGTTCCTATAGCTTTGAACTCCTTTTATTTTAAAATTTATTTGAATAAATGGGGAGGCGCACTTGCATATCTTCGGTGTTTTTGCTCGGATCTTATAGTGGTATACAGAATAGACAGATATTGGGCCTTAATGAATATATATTAAGTCACTAGGTTCAAGCTTCAAAATTGTAGCTCTTACAGTTTTTCGCGGTTAGAAGAAGGAGGAGGAGGAATTTGCCAAATCTGGAGCAAACTTGATCTGGGTACAGTATACATCTACATACATGCAAAAATTTGTGGCTCCACCTCTTATAGTCTGTGAGATCCACGCGTTCATACAGACAGACAGACGGACAGACGGACATGTCTAAATCGACTCGGCTGTTGATGCTGATCAAGAATATATATACTTTATGGGGTCGGAGGTGCTTCCTTCTGGCTGTTACATACATTTGCACAACTTCATGATCCCCTTTTTCCCATTTTTAATGGGAACTTTGTCTGTGGCGAAGTTTTTATTCCCTTGCAGATGTTCTGAAATCTCAGAGTTTAAGAATGCAACAAATTTTTTATAAGATATAGTACAGAGTATAAAAAGATCATTTGACGAAGAATATTTTCTATTGTCAGTTTAATGAACAACTCAGAATAGATAAAAATAATAAAATATTAGCTTGTCCCATAACCATATTACGATAAAGTTCGCGTTCTTTCCGCGTCGTTTCCTTTGCTTTTCTCCAAAACTTCAAGATGCGTTGAATTATTATTTAAGTAGTAGATAATGAGTATCCGGGTAAACGTCCAACCACACTCATAAAAAACTATCCCTGAATTTCGAACATATAACTTTTACTTATGTTTTTCTCTTATTTCAAAATAATTTCAAATAATTTCAAAATTAAAGAACTTTCATTAGTTTAAAAAAAATTCCATTGAAAACTTGTGTGTGGAAAAACTTTTCTAAAAACAAGGAAAGGAGGTTCTTCTCAATAAATTCGGTGAAACTATTCAAGTTGAATTTAGAAAAACCAAGCTAACTTCGTCTGTGCCGAAGTTTTTATACACTTGTAAATGTTCTAAAATCTCAGAGTTTAGGAATGCAAACATTTTTCAAACTAAAACCCATTTATCGACCGATGGTTCCTATGACAGCTGTAAGATAGCAGCGTGCAGTAAAAAAAAGACTCTGTGAAGTTTCAGCTCGATAGCTTCAATACTGAGAGACTAGTTTGTGTAGAATTAGACAGACAGACAGACAGACGGACGGAAACAGCTAAATCGACTCTGCTCGTCGTTTTGATCAAGAATATGTTTAGTTTATATTGTCGGAAATGAATATTTCTGTTGCAAACTTCTGGGTAAAATTATAATACCCTTGGCAAGGGTATAACAACGTCTTAGAAAAGTCCAGCGTTCGGAAATCGATCATTCTTTTCTTTGCATTTGTCCGTCTGTTTCTATGCTATCTCCTCCGTCAGTTTTAAAGCTATCTTAACCAAACTTTGCACGAAGTCTTTTAGTACAAATACGGTGCACATTTGTCGGAACCGGCCGGATCGGATGACTGTAGCATATAGCTGCCATAGGAACGATCGGTTGAAAAAGTAGTTTTAGTAAGAAAAACTTTTTTGTTTTCAATGCTATCTCTCCCAACCCCCGTATTTATAAGTTTTCTATGATTTCACATAATTTCACTGAAATTTATCAAAATCGGACAACTATATAGTATAGCTGCCATACAAAAGATAGGTCTAAAAAAATCTATCGCTCCAACCCTCGTATTTATGAGTTCTTTATGCTTTCACATAATTTCAGCAAGTTTTATGCAAATCGGGCAACTATATAGTATAGCTGCCATACAAAAGATAGGTCTGAAAAAAAAGTTTTAGTATGAAAAACTTTTTTTGTTTTCAATGCTATCGCTCCCAAACTCGTTACAGATCAATATGATATGCTAACACACAATTCTGTCAAGTCTGATCCAAATCGGATGACTATAGCATATAGCTGCCATAGGAATGATCGGTCGAAAAATAGTTTTAGTGAGAAAACTTTTTTGTTTTCAATGGTAGCGTGTTTGTACGTTTCAGTTATAAATATTATCTGTCTCCACACAATTTTAGAGTGTTTGATCAAAAAGCGGATGAATATATCGTATATCTGCCATATAAAAAACTGGCAGAAATATATCATGCTCCAAGGGTATATAAACTTTCGTCACTTCATTTTTTTTTTGGGTAGTATTACAATTTTGAACTGCACTTCATTTCCTGCATAATTTTCAAACAATTTTTTTGTTCAACATGAATTCCAAAATATATAAACTAACTGCGTGTTCATTTTTATCATCAAGCTAAACGAAATTCTGAAATTTTAGGTTGAGCACAAATGCCTTTGACCGTCTAAAAAAATTTTCAAAACGCGGGGCAGACACAGTGATAGAGCAAATAGGTTGAATCTTTAGATTGTTTCAGTGTTTCTGAGGTGGACCAACAAGAATTAACAAAAGTCCAGTGCGATTTTCTTTCAAAAACTCAATTCTACACACAAAACATAGAAAGGCTCTGAGAAGGGCGAATTATGGCTCCAAAAACGAGCAATATTTCGAAAATTTATTAAAATCCACATTTCACAAGCGGTTTCCGTAAACCAGACTGTATACATAAAATTTTTCAACAAATTTTGTCAACGAATCGATTGCGGTGTCTAACTCGTCCGATTTCGATTACGGTTATAGTTATATTTTATGGAAAACGGGAATGGGATGCTTGTCCGATTGCTGCACAAGTAAAAAAAAGATTTAGGCCAATATAAATGCCTTGACTCAAACTGAAATTAATTTCGGGTTTAGTCCCTGCTTTGGAAGTAAAATTGGAAAAAAAGAAAGAGCGCCGCAGGCAAATTTTTTAAAACGCGCGTGGTAAGGAGTTTATAATACAAAAATCTCGCGATTTTTTTGTCTCAAATTTTCGCAAGCGGCGCTAAAATTGAATCAATTTTTTTCAATTAAATAATGAAAATTTGATACAAAAAATCATGCGATTTTTGTATTTAGAAAATATAAGAAAAATTAAACAAGAACCCAAAAAATCATATTAAAAATTGGCGTCTTATTTCCTTATAAAAATGAAACAGGGCCCCAAAAATTAGTTTTTCGGTCTTACTTCATTTCTTCTTTTGAGGACTTATTTCATTTTAAAATTTTATTTAGGAAATAATGCCCCAAAAAAAGGAAATAACGCCCCAAATTTTATCAAACAGGGTGGTTTTTGTTTTCTATATAAATTGTTGGGGCCTTATTTCATTTTATTTTTAGGGCCTTATTTCGCAGAGCCCTCAATTAATAATCATTGAAAAACTTTGCGGGATGTGTAGAGCAAATTTTTAAATTTTACCTTCAAGTATAACATAATTTCAAATCAAAAAATGTTGTACACGTCATTTGTATTTTGCTATTGCTTTTAAGCTCTGTGGTTAAATTGCTCAAAAATTGTAATGTATTCTTATTTATTTGACATTTGACAAAAATAATTCACATATTTGTAGATCAAAACCGGAAATTTTAAAAAATTAATTAAAAAAAGAAACCATGGATGACCGCCTCGACTTAAATGTATAATAATTCTAATAATAATTCTTTATAATTCACGGTCCATCGATGAAATTTTTTTTTCAAAATTGTTGTTAATTTGGGTCAAATTTACTAATTTGTCTTTAGATGCTTTTTTCTTAGTACAGTATTTTGCATATAAAAATATATTCCATGTCGGCCAGGGGGGCTTAACCCCCAAACCCCTCTCCCCCCCTGCGTACGCCACTGGTACATACATATATACAGATTTTAAAAACTGCTATTATACTAAAATAAATATGTTGTGACTTTTCCTTGCAGGATGGAAAATGCCCTTGGGAATCCGATTCTCCAAAGTCCGACTGGGACTTGCATGATATTTTTGTAACTGATTTCCATAATATTAATATATGTTTTTCTTAATATAAGGGGGAAACACCAGGTGATGGCCGAAAATCAAATTCATAGGTTGACTTTGGAGCATCTTTTTATTTTTTAGTGTTTAAGAGACCTACTACAACAACTGGAATATCTGTCTTCAGCCTACTTAGTTTGACCAAGGTTTATATCGAATAAGTTAATTACATATTTGAACTTATATTTACACTCCCCCTTTTATAGGGGAGCAATGAACAAATTTTTATATGACATTAGCAAGAAACACTTTCGCTCGTTTGTTGGCTCAAAAATATTTACATTTAAGTAGATGCAAGCAACTTGCATACTGCTTACTTACCTTACCTTAGTATGTATAATCCAAAATGTAACCACATTTTTGTACTTTGTGCAACTTCATAAAAATGAAAATTTACAACGTATATCCTTTATGCTCATATGGCTACCAGCAGCGGCAACATCAACAGCAGCAGCGGCAACAACAACAAACAAACAACTGCGATAAACGCTGCTCTGCTCGTTTCCCTTTTTTCTTCATTGCATCAACTTTTGTGGCTGATGGGGGCGTGGCAATGGTCGTACTTACTGCAAACTTTGTTGCATCACAATGCCAAGATGAAGAAGCAGAAGGGTTGCAGCTGAATGCTGATTAGGTGTTGAGCGATTACGTGAAATGTTTACGCATTTGCTGAAATGTTGGTTGAAGGGTTGAGTGTAAAATGGGCTAAAACTTTGGCTTAAAGAACACGTTTTAGTAGTAAGTATAAACCACTCAAAGTTTACTATTTGAGCATTTGAAGAGAGCAGGGATTAAGCCCGAATATTTTGAAACTGTTTTGAAAACCAAACCCTTAACTTAACAGAATTCATTCAATTATATATCAATTTTAGTACCTCAGCTTTTTGGGACGCAACAAAAATCCAAGACCAAAATAATGAATAAAAAATTATAAAAATATAAAATTGTAAATTTTTTACAACTATCCAGCTGTGAAAATGTTAGTACATATTTATATTTTACAGAAAGAAAACATTTACCGAAATCGGTTTGTTTTCAGCTACACATATAAATATTTTTAATCATTTCCACTTAAATTCCTGCAACGACAAGCTCACTTGCGAAAATCTTTCTCAGTAAATCCCATTTAATCTCCTATTTCATTAAGCATTAACACATTTATTTATTTTGGCCTTGTTGTGGCTTAATTTACTAATTAATTAACTGAGAGACAGAGAGCGAGAGTGATTAACGCGACAAAGTAACAGAGGCAGGGAAATCAATTTTTAACGCCCTCTTGAGCTTTTCATAACTCGAAAATTGAAATTAAACTGAGCGCGTCAAGCAACTTTTCGAGTTCAAAGAGCCATGAAATAGCAGGACGCAGTGCATCCTTTTTGTATGAGTGTCGTTCTAGCGTATAAAATGGAAAATTGTGGCGAAAACATGATGATGGAATGGGATTATGTTATTGTTTTGCCAGATAACGAGCTAAATTCGTTGGTGTTTTGCAGAGAAAGTTAATGAATTTACTAATGTGTTTTTTAATAGTAAATAGAGAGGGCGGTTTAGAAAGAGAACGCAGGAGCAAAAATTGCATTTTGAAAAATTTAAGGACCAACTTTGAACTTAACTTTCGCCTATACAACCGTGAGCACCCATTTTAGTTATATTAGGGGTATATCTTCCAAATTTGAAAGTCAAATTTTTTATACCCTTGCAAAGGGTATAATAATTTTGCCCAGAAGTTGGTAGGTAGTTAGTTACGGCTACCATTTTAGTTATAAATCCTGGAGGATCTTTGACGTTTTGGCAAATGCCAATAGTTGTTTGGGGGATTTCTTGGCCGCCTCTTCCAGAGAGGTCAATTTTGGGGAGTGCACTTGGTTTAATCATGACGTGGCGATTGCTGGGAACCTGCAGATGATGTGTTTTAGAGTTTCTGAAACTGCACTCATTACTTGCCAGAACATTTTTGGAGTTAATGTCTTGTCTCTGCATTGCTTCGATTACCGCATGGATGCGCCCAGAAGTTTGCAAGGTGTAGAAATATTCATTTCCGACCGTATCAACTATATACAGGGTTTGTCCGGAAAGTAATACGACTGATTTTCTTTCGCCGCGACTGTACTTCGGAGCGTGAGCGCACCGACTGGATTCTGGAGAGAGCGTTCCTAGCTTACGAACGAGCAGCTGGTCAGTTGTCTCCGAGCACTTGGAGAGTCAGGACAGGCATTTTCGCGCGAAGTGTTTCTTTGAGTGGTGCAAGCCGGCAAGAGGTACGCGATTAAATTCTGTGTGAAACTCGGTAAATCCGCTACAGAGACGTTTGATATGATCAAGCAGGCTTACCCACATGTTTATTTAGCAAGAAGTGGTGTGTTTCGGTGGCACCAGGCCTTTTTTGAGGTCCGGGAAGAGGTCGCCGATGGAGACCGTGCTGAAAGACCTGCGACTTTGACAAACACCGACAATGTGACTCGTGTGCGCAAAGTTTTGAACTCAGACCATCGACTAAGTATTCGTTTAATCGCCCAGATGTTAAATTTACCAAAATCTGTGATTCATGACATTGTGACGGAGCATTTGAACATGCGCAAGGTCCCAAAATGGTAGCTTGAAAAGTGACTTCTTGTGAACAAGTACCTATCCAAGGCCGGCATTCCAACGCTTCTGCAGCCGCCCTACAGCCCAGATGTGGCCGCCCCGAACTATTTTTGTTTCCTCGCCTGAAAAGGCAAGCATTTTGAGACGACACAAGGGATCCAAGCAGCATGCGCCGCGGCTCTCAATGGCTATTCCGGAGAATGCCTTATGTTTGGAATGCCAATGCTTGGAAATCGCGCTATTTTGAAAGTTTTCAAGGAATTATAACAATTGACTCAATTAATTTTTTTAATTCGACTCAGTCCTATAACTTTCCGGACAAACCCTGTATATTCTTGATCAGCTCGAAGAGCTTTAGCTTTGTCAGTCCATCTCTCTGTCCATCTATTACTACCGAAACAAGTCTCTCAGTTTTATTTTTTATGTAGCCCAATTTAAAACGGGGAAACTATCCATCATATTCACCCAAATTAATGGCCTTGTTCACCAGCATATAATCAATTAATTATAAATCCACACGCCGATAAGGTCAAGGTTATTTGAAGCCTTGTCTACCCTTGGTATACCAGCAAAGTACGTTCGTCTTTGCATGATGACGTTGAGAAGTACACAAATACTACGTTTATGCTATGTAATTCACGCTTTCTTCTATTTGCAAAATCAAATTTGTTCCTGTTTATGCAGCTTTTGTAAATTCACAAAATGACCACCTTTTTGGCAGATGTGGCAGCACCAACGCAAACTTAAGTTGGCTGAGCCTCTAGATTTTAACAGGGTGGTAACACATAAAAGCGGGGATTAGCTGTTCAATTGTAAACAAAGGCAAATTAAAATTGATTGCAAAGGAAAACATTAGAATATTTTTGATTAAATGGAAACAACGTACAGCCCAACTTATGCGGAATGTTTTATAGTGGAGGCATACGCGAACGATGTCGTTGGTACAAGCCAGACGAGCATCCATAAGAGCGGCTAAAATGTTTAAGCAACGAGTTCGAAGATTCCAAAGAAGGCCTAGGAGTCAAATGGAGTAAAAATCGTCCATAGATGAGTCGACACTAACAGCCGCTGATACAGGACGCGTTATTCAGTTCATTAAAGTGGGTGCAGCTTTTCCTTCCAGCGCCACTGTTTGCGTTGTTGCGCTTCACCTCATAGAAGTTTTTTCTTAAAGCATACGAAGCTTAGTTTTTTACTTGCTCGATAGATTTAAACATATTTTTTACCTTTAAATTATCGGAAAGCGTATTTATGGATATTAAAAAATTATTTTTATGCGCGCAAACAATTGGCTAAAATATATGAACAGCTGTTTGCTAAAGCACAATGTTACCAGACTGGTAGCATCTGCCAACTTGAGTTGGCTACGCCACACCATTTCATGAATTGTCGTCGAATTCATAGTCAACTTTCGTGTGTAAGTCGAATTCATGAAATGGTGTTTATGCACGCAGTTTCGGACCCATTTCATGAAATGATTTTGCAAAATGAGCATAGCATAAACGTAGTAAGCTCCTTCAAAATAGGAAAGAACCTTTCCGAACCATTTGATACCAAGAGAGGTTTTAGGCAGGACGATACCTTATCGTGTGACTTCTTCAATCTTCTGATGGAATATATACTGCGCCGTTAACCACATGCCAACAGAACGCTCCTTTATTTATAAGATCTAATGCTACTCGATAGCCGAGATATTGACATCCGACGAAGCAGCGCTAGGTAGGGTAGAGGGCAGCGCGCGAAGACGTAGAGACCTTAAGCGAAGAACATAATTAGCCCTATACAAGTCGCTTATCATCCCAGTCTTGCAATACGGCGCAGAAGCATGGACAATGACAGCAGCGGATGAAACGGCGATTGACGTGTTTGAACGAAAGATTCTTCGGAGGATTTATGGACCTCTAAAGTTGGCGATGATTTCCGCATTCGAAATAATGACGAACTGTATGAGCTCTTTGGGGACACCTGTCTGGTCTAGCGCATTAGCAACAGCGACGGGTTAGGACATGTCCACCAGGATGGACGAAGCACCAGTAAGCAAGAAAGCTTGGAGCTATGGAGGAAGAGGCAAGCTTGGTCTGACCAACTGGTGCCAGCTCGCACGGAACAGAAGCGGCTGGAAAGCATTACTTGCAGAGGCCCAGACCGTCATACGGTTGTAATGGCCAATAAAGAAGAGAAGAGCAGAAGAGTTCACCAGCATACATCAAACATCAGCTATCATAAAAAAAATGTGGATGCTGTTTGAAGTTTTGGTGAAAGTGTGGGAAAGAGAATGTGTCTGTTTTTTTTTTGGAGGATATAAAAAAAATCAGTAATTAGAGCTCCTCATATTACTTTTTCTCCTCATTGAACTTAAGATCCATCGATTATTTCGTCATCGATTTGTGCTGGTGAACACGGCCTTTGTTCACACCTGCAGATGTCGGAAGTTTTTTAAATCAAATAATCAACATTCAATCAAATAATTATACATTCTCTCTTTATTTTAATGCTTGCTTTTATACGATGTTTTAAGTTTTCTTATTAGGAGTGTAAATGTATAAGTTGTTAGGTGTTCCAACTCTGGAACAAGCTACATATAATTTTCCATGAGAAAATAAGGGATTTTTCAAATTAGGACCGGCTACTTTAAGCGACTATCCTGGGACTGTATTGTTAACTATTGCAAATACAGGTCGAACAGGGAATTGCATAATTGCTCCTCGGATGTTTCAGTTGCTCTGACATTGGAAGCTCGAGTTCTGAGTCCACGGAGATGTTCTTCTTGCTCCTCGGCTGTTTTTCGTTGCTCTGACAGTGGACGCTCGAGTACGAACTCCACTGACACGGTTTTCACGCTCTTCAGAAGTTGCATTTGCTCTTCGTGATTGACGTCTCAAAGAATTTGGAACACGTTGCTCAATAAAAGATTTTTTCCGCGGCACGTTAATAAATATTTGCCCAAGTTTTAAGTTTTATGTAAGTTGAAGTCTCCTTTTCAAGTAATATTTTTGTATGTGTAAATTCATGGCTACACTTTTCAACAAGTTTTCAACCGATAACGGTTCGATACTGATATTGATCCAGTAAAATATCCAGTCATACCCCACAGACCAATTTTAAAGCTCTGAGCTTAAATGACTACTGAGATATGTCTCTGAACCACTTTTTAACCGCTTTTAACCCGTTTCCAACAGTTTCAGAGACTTGAAATCATAGCCTATGACTAGCCTTCGATGTGGTCAGGACAAAGCTTGGCCTCGCTCTCGTTGACTAACGCTAAATTAAACTGAACGGATGCGAAGTCGACACCGCTTGTGACAGAAATTAGTCAGCTGTTCGCTGTCACTTACGCTCTCCAAGTGCATTTGGGAAAATGCCCGTCTCGCTCTTACTGTGATTTCTAAACCTGCACAGACGAAATTAGCTTGGCCTTCTCGTTTATTTTGTAACGGGTCAGCATGCGATAATGCTAATGTTCTGTTAATTAACATATGGGAAAGCTAATAAACATTTCTTACCCTGATCGAAGTCGGGCAGGGAAGACTTTTACTTCCGCTCTCGTTTCTTATAGATATGTGTGGCTTATGGTGACAGCTTAATGACACATCAACAGATATTTTACCTCGCTTATGTCTTGTCTTTTGCTTATTAAGACACCATAAAAGTCGTAAAAAAATTAACCTCCAACTACACACATGTTTATGTTTGGCATTATTGCGTCCTTTTACCCCGGCTCCTCCTCAAAAGACAAGGAAAACTTTATCAGTCAAGCCTAATTAACTGACATAAAATCCAACAGGAACAGGCACAACATCCGGATATGTTGTGCCTTCGCCCCTTCAGGCCATTGTGTCCCAACATTATCCAACACCAAAACCAACTAATGACAATAATTTGGGCGAAACTCTTGTTGGCAATAAAATAAATCTACTTGAGATCTGTGTCATTGTCTGTAATGGAGAGCAGAGAGGACTTCAAAAAACGGATACGTGTGGCATTATGAAATGAAATGAACTGAAAATGAAAATTTGTGCATTATTTGTCACGTTTTGAGTAGGCAAATAAATAGTTTGCATTGGCCAAACACACACCATGCGGCGTATACGTGATGTTATTTTGTTTGAGTATCAAATGTTGGCAAAGGTTCATTGTCATCATCATCATCATCATCGTATGGCAGTCAGCGGAAGTGTCGAATGCAATGTCATTGAGTTTGATTGTTTCACAAATCGAATTCATTTGTATAATTCCAGCTTCGATGGGTTTTTTCCTTTCGCTTTTGAAAGCGGAGCTTAATTTATGCAATTTGTGCATTAAAACTAGCCAAAGGGGACAAAAAATTTGTTATTGAACTTTGCGGCGTGGCTATTTCTGGCTGTTGATTGGCTTGTGGTTTTTTGGGATTTATGTTGTCCTGAAAGGCAAAAGGTATTACGGGTTTTTTGTGGCCTCAAATATTGAGAAGAATTGCGCTCATCAGTTTTTACTGAATCAATTTTAACCAATTGAAAAGGGGTAAATTGACAAATTAATCGTGAAATTCAGTAGTTTTTTTCGCCTTGATTGCTTGAATGAAATTCAATTATTTTAGTTAGAATAATATAATTTAAAAGAGAAGGCCAACAAATATATAGCCTAATAAGCTACCCATCCTTACGTACATTTCCATTCTGCCCTCTGGTCATTGTGTAATAATTTTTCCTAAGCGTATCCACTTACCTCCTTATAAGCAGGCCATAAAATGGACTCTCTCACTCTCTAAATCACCCAGATTAACTTGCCCCAAATCGCAACCCAGAACATTTTTCATTGATTGATTAAGCCCAACCAAAAGAATCCTTGTCACAAGTTAATATAGCATAACGTGGCCATAATGTCAAAATTCAAGTAAAGGAGCACAAAATAAGTTCAAGTTACGTTCAAAAAAAGAAAGCAATATATACACACACACACACGCACACAACCACTAAGGAAAACGGGAGTTCGCATCCCTTTGGCAAATGTTAGAGCAGCCCTAATTGCTTGACTGGCTTGGCCTTTGTCCACTACAAAACTGGCCACTGCCATTGTGCTTGGTCTGTCCGCTCTTCCTTTTTTTTTTCTGTTGGATGTGCCCCATTTTGAATGGAATATTGAATTACGCCTAATGGCCAACTCTCATACAATGCTGGCTGACAAAGACCACGGTAATAACATAGCCATAGAAAAAGAAAAATTGTTATTAAAAATAGAGAAATATTTTAAATATTTGCCAACCTTAAATATTTTCCCACACACATGCGCACACCCAGAGCAGAATGAGGAAATATTAAGGAAACTCTAAGCTACTTATTGCGAACCTAGAAAAGAAACGACTCCAAATGTATTTACTTGTGAGGAAAATGGAAAAATCAGGAGCTTCGCAGTTCAATGAAAAATGCAGTTCTGTGATGCTCTTTAAAAATAAATGTTGCTTTAAACCAAGGCTCAAGGCTTGAAAGGGTGGTTTGATTTTATTTTATTTAGATCACAAAAGTGATTGATGATTGTACGCATTCGACTTTAAAAAATAATTATTTTAGATATTTAGATTTAATTTTATTATATACCCTTCATCCAGTAATGTAATTTGATTTTAATGCAATTATAGTATATGTTTATGATATTTTTAATTATAATTCATTTAGTCATATTCTAAAAAGGAAATTTAATTTTTTCTATATTATGGAAGTTTTTATTAAAACACAATTTATTAAACTAAATATTTATTACATTTAGCAACATGAAAATTTGTTCATTACTTTGTAAAACTATGAAATTTTGGGTTTTGTCGAAAGACGAAGGGTTTTTTGTAATTTATTTTTAGTTATTTCTATTTTGAGTGTGTGATGTTTGAAGTAAAATTGTTCAACAAGTATCGCGAATTTTGTGTTTTCTCAAAAAGTATTCATTTATTCATTAATATATAAATTTTTTCCCTGCAAAAATATATCCCTAGAATATAAGTATTTATGCCAACGTTTCTTATAATCCCCAAAGCAATTTAAAAAAAAAATGACCTGTTTAGCTACTCCTTTGACGCCGTCTTTATCGCCTCAATCGTGTCGTAGCGTCCTTCTTACATGGGTCTCTTCTGTTATGGGAACAAAAAAAATCGGGGAAATTATTATCTATACTTAAAAATCTGTGGGCCAGGCTGACTGACTAATTATCAACCCACAGCCAATGCCGCTTACCATAGAGATCTTAGACTTGGCATAGATCTTCGATTTGTTATGCAGGCGTGCACTATGATAGAAAATTTGGAAAAAATTGACCGCGAATTGGGTGAAAACGCCAAAAAAAGTTTGTATGATGCATGTAAATGAGATGTGGCGCTCAGCCAATATTTTGGACTAAGCTGTTTTGCTGAAAACGCAGAGAGAGAGAGAGAGAGAGAGAGAGAGAGTGAGCATGAGAGTGACGGCGGAACAGTGGGTTACCAATGGACAGAGAGAACAAAATACCAACTACTAAGATGCACACAGAACGAAATGACAGGGGGTGCAGGGGATGGAAGGAGGATAAAGAGTGGAGAGCGGTGGATGAGGGAGGGGCGGAATGAGATTAGAGCAGGGGAAGGGGGGAAAGCCAATTTGAATTAGAATTATAATTCAAGAGTGGCCACCATGATGGGGACTATTGGGAATTTTGTCTCTTTAATTTTTGGGAAAGACTTAGGAATCTAAACGTTACCAACTAGGGGTAAGCAGTTGTTGTGAAGTGCACAATCTTCATATATATATTATACTAGAAATGGGCGTGGGACGGAAATATCGCTGGACCCGAAATTCACAGTGTTGTCGTGCGGGCGAGGTATGTTTTCAGCATCCACTTGACAGGAAGGAATTAATACATAATTGTTTGGGTCTTTTAGAACGGGATAAGAAAAACTTAACATGTAAATACAGGAGACTGCATTTACCACGGTAAATTTTGATATATTTTTCAAAGCTGTGAACTAGTCTACACTGTCTACACGATAAAACTACACAATTTCTACAATTTCTTAAAATCTTGGACGCGGACAAAGTATAGGCGGGTTCAGCTAAATATTAGAGTGTTGTATTTGGCCGAAAATAAGCGCACAAGTAACGATGAGTGAGCAGGGGCAAAAGTCAATTTTTGTTTATTACTTACATGTAATATTCCTTATTAACCGCTTTTCCCTGTGGGAAATACTTACGGAGCAGCATGGTCCTAGGATCAAAGAAAACTGTATGCAAAACCTGCTCTTTCGTCTGAACTTTGCTCGCTTTTTTGGTCTTGGTCCAAGGTAGCTTCACCATATGCCACAGTCAACATGCGGAATGCGTGGACGCACATAATTTTGTTTTTCACACATAATTTAATATTACAATCGCAAGAATACACGTTAAGCAGTTACGTTTTCCACATGATACCAAGTGGGACAGCCCTCGCATAGTTTTGGACCAATCTCGTATATAAGCTGTCTACATACCTAGTTCGGTGGCTCCTTTTAAGAATTTCACTTTAAAACAGACTTCCCCAGAAGCTTTTTAATGACTGCTTACTTAAAAGTTGGTACCAATAGCTAATGAAGCATGACGGTTGTGTAAAAGTTTTGTCAGCAGGCCACGATGGCTAATCTTAATATCATCAGTTTATTCTTCCTCACAATTTCTCGCTTCTTTCACTCCGCAGTGTAAATCAGAAACTTCATTCATACATTTGGCGTGCTCCGCTCTTGGAGAACCCTGATTTCAATAAATTTACACTCATTTACTAGCCACTTTTAGCTCTGACCAAACTCTTTAGAAAGTTCAAATACCTTAACAGCATTCGACCAGCAAAAATTTATGCGTAAAGGATGCAGTTGAAAACCTTTCTGTGTGTGTGTGTTTCCTTCAGCCTCAAATAGAAGCTCATTGAGTGAATGGGCTGCCTTTTGCTTGATGGCATAATAAATATCTCGCTAGCCCTTAGTAAATAGTGCAAACAATGATGTCTCCTGCTTCACTTAGAAACCGAACGAAAAAAAAAGAAGGACGAAAAGTCCACACAAGCGGAAGTTCAATATGTTTGCATAGGCCCTGGGACCAGAAACGAGTAGACAAAGGTGAAGAAAGGACATTTTCCGCTGCCTTTGTCAAAGCGAACTCGGAATCGGTTTTTTATGCCAAGTCATTCAATCTTTGTTTGCCCTTCGCTTTTGCTCTTTTATGTAGACCACTTATTGGCATTGGCAGATCTTCGACTAAAAAATAAGCCACTTAATGGCAATCAATTAGCAAAGATTCAACCTAAATAGCCTCAATGTTCAAGTGTTTATATTTATATTTTGCACAAGACTTATTGAGCAGGGAGGGATGCCAAGGTGCCAAAGCTTAATAACAAACTTGTTTCGCTTGACGCTATTCTTTGCTTTCACAAAAAAAGTTTCAATGACAATGCGTTGCGAAAGAAAGGAAGGAAAAGGCTACGCACACGGAAGTTGCCTTTTCATCGGTTTTGGCTTTTTACCACAGTTTTCTCGGTTGTTTTCATTTTTTTGTTGTTTGTCTCCTTTTTATTTTTTTAGAGACTTTGTGTTGAAAGGTAAATGAAGCCGTATTTGTTGAAGGGCTCAGGTCATAATAAAGATAAATGATAAGCAAGTGATAAGACGTTTTTTTGAGCAAGCGATGAAGATGGCAAGTTGAAAGCAGAAATTATATTTATTAAAAGAACAGCAACTTGGGGAGAGATGAAAATATAGCTGAAAAATGTTGTTGAGAGAGATAAGATTAAGAGCTATTTGTTCTGGGGCAAGTATTAAGCCAGCAAAGTCTACAAACAATGGTACTGGGAGGTTATACATGCTGCTGTGGATACTACCTTTTTTGTTTTTTTTGATTAAGTAGTCGAGGTATAATATTTGTATACAGGAATACATTCCTTTAAAGCCAAAGAAACAATGAAATCATTTGTTTATAAATACATTTATTGAGTTTGTATTATTCATTTTTTTTAAACTTTTTAGTATTATAGGTTGGTTTTAGTAGTTTGAATACAAAGAGCTAAATTATTAAATCGAAATATATTTTCAAAAGACTGAACAATTTTATTTTAACGCTTAAAAAAAACTACATATAAAAAATGTTTTTTTCTTTAAACCTCTTCCTCTTGTTCAGAGTCAACCAACGGATTAATCATAATTTTTTCAGAAAAGTAAAAAAGTAAAAATTTTTCAAACAACCTATTAAAACTCATATGTATTTTTTTTTATGTTTGAGTAGACCCTAAATTTCCAGTAAGCGCTTCGCTGCTTACTAAATGAATTTAATGTTTTATTTGTCTATCATAAAATGTTCCGTTCTACAGAATGACACACAATGAAATAAAATCGGCGTTCCATTTTTATACCTAAATTTTTTTTTTTTTGACTAATTTTTGAATTTTTAGGAACCTATTATAGAAAAGTAAAACTTTTTTTTAAAAAAATGCCATATACTTCGGCTATCATTAAAAAGACTGCCTGCAATTTGATACACGCGTTGCGGAGATAACCCACATTTTTTTCTACAAATTTATAGCATAGATTACACAATCACACTCTATATTCTGTAGTAGTAGTATATATTTATTTACACCTTTGCTTTGTTTCAGCCTACAAATTTTGCAAAGTGTACAAAGAAGACTTATGTTCTAGTTTTACATTAATATATGACGAACGGACTAAGAACTTCAAAACATTTATAAATTAGTTTACATTTAATATACAACATCTTTACTGTTTACATTATGCATCCCTAAGCTTAGCCATATTGCTTCACTCTCTTCAGGTTACTCCACCCACCTTCCCCGCTCGTCACGGAATAATGGATATTCCACCTTCCGATTGTGATTAAGCATACTAGACTATTT
Source organism: Lordiphosa stackelbergi (assembly GCA_018904235.1). Taxonomy (NCBI): domain Eukaryota; kingdom Metazoa; phylum Arthropoda; class Insecta; order Diptera; family Drosophilidae; genus Lordiphosa; species Lordiphosa stackelbergi. The sequence goes on from JAEIFU010000381.1 coordinate 33,151, forward strand.
TTTTAGAACTGGCCTGCTATTATCGACCATCCTATATCTTGTTTGCTTGTGCCAGAAGCGCCCCAGCGTATTCCAGCTCGATCCGTTTAGAATGGTAGACAATTCCTCCTTTGACAGGGTTTCCCCAGGCGTTTACTCGTATTTCGCTTAAAATTGGACATATTGCGCAAAAATGGAAGATATCCACGCACTGCAGGTTGCACAACGTGCAGTTCTCGTTTGCAAAATGAGGCTGGTACCAAGCTTAAGCGTCTCAGTTCTGGCTTTAAAGATATTTTGCTATTGTGAATATGCTAAAGCAGTCGTTAAAATATGTTTTTCGAGAGATTATATTGCATATCTTGTAGGTTTCCGCGTAATACTCTGCTGAGCTTATGCACAGGTCACTCTCTTATTTCATTATTGTTCGTAATAAAAGGTTCTTGTGAAGCCAACCATGATTCCCTGTTGTTTAAGTTCAGCACAACTTCGTGTTTATCAGCTAACTGCCGTCAGTGTTCGTATTGCTTCCTGATTTGGTAACGACGCTGCTACGGTATATGGCGCCCTATTTTCAGCTAGGTTGAGACATCTCCCATATAATTAAAATGAGACTGCAGCGTGAACTCGAACATAGATCCCAGCCCAGTTTCCAAATAAATTGTGCAATTGAGAAATTTATCGGTAGTCGGAAATTTTTTTAATAAAGTAGCGTATTGTTTTTCCATCTGTTCGTATTCTATGTAACCCCCAGACTCTGAGGTCATAGCACATTATGCTCTTAGCTCGTTCTTTGGAACAGTTTACTAGCATTCTAGGACACATTTTCGGCTTAATAGGATACCACGTACTGTTAAGGTTGATCTTCGACTCACGTGAATTATACTCAATATATTGTAAAATGGCAGAGCTAAAGAGTCTTAGACCGAACCTGCCTTCTTATATGAAAGTAATATTTTTCTAGTTCTTGCACATCTGGCCAAAACTAGAAATATTATATAGAATATATCAAAAACAAAATCAGATATTTTAAGGTTTATAGCCTCATTAAGGCTGTAAAATTTCAATCCCCTGAATCTGTATTTGCAAACTCTCAATGTAGCAGACCCCATTTATAAAAAGTGTTTAACTAATCTCAATTTATTTACTTATTATTTAATGTTAATTTAAATGTTCTATGGTGTTATGGTTAGCACTCTTGACTTTAAATCCGACGACCGAAATAAAATCCATAAATATTTTGAAGTTTTGAGCCGATGTTGTGCAAACTTTGCAAAGAATTTCTAAAGTTGAAAATCGTATTTTGCTCACTTAAATCAAAAAGTTTTCAAAGTAATAGTTTCAATTGTGCTATGCAAATATATTAATGAAATACTTTTGTGTGTTAATTTTTAGTCTTACCATGCTTAAAATATTCTATATTATACATAATATAGTAATCATTAGACCCCTAATTTTATTTTTATATTATTGGAGAGGGTAAGGAATTGTCCGAATGTTTGTAACGCAGAAGCAAGCATAAAGTATATAGGGGCTGATCCCTAAGGTAGACTTTACTTTGTACGAAAATTTGCTTGTTAAAATTGGCACAGCTGGCAGTTCACATTTATATAGAGTATTAATTTTGTTTACACAAAATGCAGTTCTTTGGCAGTACTGACCAAAAATTTTCCAATTTAAATGAAAAGGTTGGTGTTTTAAAAAAAAGTTATGCCTGTTTAAAGTTCCGTTAGTATGGGACGTTGGCAAAATGCGAAGTCGACCTTGAGGCTTGTGCATTTGGGTGCACCCATTTGACTCATGTTTTTTTTTTTTTAATAGTTTTGAAACCATTCAGCTTTGTTCAAACTTGTTTCCACTTAGTGCCCAACTCGGTCCCCATACTGTGACCCTTTCTATCCCCCAATGGGCTTCTTTCAGTAATTCCATTCTATTCTGAAGTATACTGAATTAATTTTTAAAGTAATTTTTGGATGGTAAAGATGATCGATTTGAGCCTTCCCCTTTTTTTATGCTGGCATCTCCCGCATCTAGTACTTAATTTTTTCAGTAAAGTCCAATTAAAAATAATTAAATAAAATAAGATTAATTAAAATAAAGCCAAGAATTTAGTTGCTTCCCTTTTAATTGTCGACATTAATTTTTATTTTTCCAAATAATTTAACATATGCGAATATCAATAGGTGAAAATTTAAATATTTACAAATTTTATTTTGGAAGCCTACTTTGATAACATGTTCGGAAAATATGTGTAGATTAATAATATTAATAATAATATATAAATATAATAATTTATTTTTTTTATTTTTAAAATATTAAGCCAAAATCCGGGGTTTAGTGTATATTTAGAATGGTTAATATAGATCAGATGTTCAAGAAAGTGTTTTGACACAGGAAAAAAATCCATTTTGCACTTTATTGCAAAAAAGAGGCTTTCTATAAATTGTAAAATTTGTTCTTATTTTATTATGATTCTGTATCGTCCCTAGAAAAAGTATGCAAAAAAGGTATCCAAATCCATCTAGTTTTAACATTTAAAAAATATAATACAAAAAAATCGAAATTTTAAAGTGTCAAGAAAGTGTTTTGACAAAAGTCAAAACAGTTATATCTCCAGTACAGGACCTTAAATGGAAATAAAAATGAATGATTCTAGACAAGTTTGATGCGCTTAACTCGATTCTGGTTATATAAACTCCATATCTTCCATGGATTAGCTGTAAATTTTAATTAAAATGCAGAAAATGGCTAATTTTACCCCTTTTTAGTACATTCGAATCTAGTAGAAATCAGCTCATTTTCAAATTTTTGATCTTAACATTAAATAGTCCGTACCAATATGTAAACAATATAATAAATACTTTAATCATTTCATAAGCTATAAGTTCATGATCAATCCGCAAAAAATGGCTGATTTGTATGAAATTTTATAAATGGGTGAGAGAATTCAACAGAATCGGTTTGATTTGTAAGAAAAAACACCTTATAATACAAAAATTCATATGATACTAAATATATTTTTTCAAATTTGAGGGCGTGTCCCGCCTTTTTATCATATTTTTCATTAGCCAAGTCTTACAACTACACTATTATTAAATCGAAAAATTCCTTATATTGTGGCCAATGAAACAGATTTTGCTCATTCCTTTTGTACTCTAGGTTTGATGCTACATTATCAAGAAAAAAATAATTTTCAAAATAATCGGATTCCTACAAGATTCGAATGTACCAAAAAGGGGTTAAATGAGCCCATTTTCTGCATTTTAATTTAAGTTTGCAGCTAATCCATTGAAGATATGGAGTTTATATAACCAGACTCGCGTTCAGCATGTCAAAATTGTCTAGAGTCATTAATTTTTATTTCCATTTCAGCTCCAGTACTGAGGATATATGGGTTTTTGACTTTTGTCCAAACTTTTTAAGACCCCCGAAGTCCTGAGTTCGAAACAAACATTTTTTAAAACAAAGTGATAAATACATAGATTTAAATTGTTTTTTCCTTCCCATTTTTTTCTGTGAAAAAAGAAGAGCGAAAATCCCTAATTTACACTTCCCATTAAAAAATAAAGAGCTTATTCGCCAACTTTCGAAAACGGCAACAAAAAAAAGTCTGTACTGGAATTTAGAACTAATGTTTTCACAAAGTTTTTCTTTATTATAATTAACTTTTCCGACTCTCACTCCACTGTATCCCAGCCAAATCTCATCATATTTTTGTTACTACTCGTACGCGGTTTGGCAAATATTTGTTGGAAAACAAGCGCTAATCCTTTGCACATTTTTGGCTTTTCAAATGCCTTCAGCTGTTAACTTGGCTCACTTTTCAGTGATGTTCGTGTGGGGGAGGATTACAGCACACAAAATTCAATAACGAATGGGAAGAGCCACAAAATCTGGTGCAAAAATGTGTCGCGTAAAAAACAAAATTAATATAAATGATGACACATAAAATGAAATGTTTTAATAAAGTAAATGTTGTAAGCGCAGCCCGAGGGCAATTAAAATCCAGAGCCAATGTTCCCCAAACGATAAATATTTGCCAACTAAATAACAAAGAATGTGAATAGATCAAGTCAATGCTTCCATTCATATCCACCCTCGCGTTTGGGGTATGTCATGGATTATGTGCAAATTTCAACCTCGTCATACTTAGAGGGGGATGAACGGGGGTTCATGCGGGGGATATCTCTAATGTATTAATTCCGGGGCGGGTGGGCTGTAATAAAATTGCAAATTTGTCTATGCGTCTGTTTGCTTTGCACAAGGCAAAGTCGTTGGCCAAATGTCAAAATTTGTGGCTATTGATTTGACTTCCTTTTCGAATGAGGATTGAGTTGTGAATTGGTATTGATTTGATTGGGGGGATGAAAACTACTCAGTGATAGAGATATATCTGGTGATTTGACAAATTTATATTTGCCATGTGTGTCTGTGTGTGTGTGTGTGTGGGTGCATAAAATGCATTTTAATTTTGATGGTAGGAAAAGTCCCACTTGGATTGGGGGTGAATTGAGAAAAAGCGTGTATCCTTAGAACAGATAAGAATAGGGGTGCTAATGGTTTGATGACCATTAAGAACTCAAAACTAAATTGCTTGAGTTTAAAATGAAAGCTATGAATTCTCGTTTGGGGTGTCAAGGAATAACTATTAAAAGGGGGGGTTGAAAGATTGATTTAAAGGAATCTGATTTTAAAGAAAATTGCTTACTAAAAGTTGGCCCCAGCAATTGAAATGCTTTATAAATGCAGCACACACTAAATCGGACATTACATCTGAGGCCGGATTTTGGAGCAGCGCAGTTGCCACTGGCAACTGAGAAAACGTTAGTATGCATCAAAATGGCACGGTGTTAATTTTGCCCTGCTGCATTGGCCGCGCAGCAGCGCAACAAGTGCCGAATGTGAACTGGTGAATCATCACTACGGGCTTTTACTGTCGGTGAGGTGACGTCGCAAACGCAGAGTCTCTTTGTACACAGAAAAAAGTGCAAGATATCCGAACTAAACTCAATTCTAAATAATGTCAGAAGTCGGTCAATTCTGTATTTTCTCAGACCAAGTATGAGAGCATTGACTTGAGCATGGATTTTTCAAAACCAAAATTCTCATCTTGTTCTTGATTTCAGCTCTAGAGAGCTAGACTTTATCTCGATATGGGCTTATTTCCACAACACACTGGATTGATATTATTTTGTTATTCGAGCTCGATTAAATCCCGACGGAGGGATCCAATCCGATCAAGAAGGCCCGACACTGATTTAAACTCGATTTTTGTACTGAGTTCTATTTGAACACGAAAAGATTGGTTCAATCTTAAAAGGCTTGCATCAGTCCGAAAATACTTATTTCAAGTACGGATCCTACTAGAACGATGTCCAATGTCAAAGCGAAATTAAAACGAGTTTTTGAAATTTCAATCCGAAGGTCAAGATCGAATTAAACTTTTATAGCTTGATTTTAATCTTTCATTTTTTCTGTGTATACACAACCGATATTGACGCACCATACAAAAAAAGAAGGTCTGAGTGTCATTAACACTCACGGGGCTCTGATGTGAAACATGATGCTTAGATTTAGAGGTTATTTTCAAATCAGAAGCTCTTAATGGTATATAAATCAGTAAGGGCACTCTTTCGAAAGAACAAAACTAACAGGGAGTAGAAATACCAGCATCAAGATCTCTTGCTGCAGTGTTCTTTCATTTTTCTGAAAGTCTTGTTTATTGTACTGATCCAGAGATAAATGATTATGTTTCACCCACCCAGATAACACCAAGATGAGATCCATCGAAGATCCCAACCCATCCAGATCCCGCCCAGAACACACCTAGATACTACCCAGATCCAACCTAGCTAGATCCCTCCTAGATCCCGCTCAGATCCTACCCCATTATCCGGATCCTACCCAGATCGCACCCAAATCACACCCTGATCTTATCCAGATCCCACCCAGATTCCACCCAGAACCCACCTAGATCCTGCCCAGCACCGACCAAGATCCTCATCCAGATCCCACATAGATACCACCCAGATCCCGCCCAGATCCCACCCAGATCCCACCCAGATCTTACCCAGATCCCACCCAGATAAGATTCCACCCAAATCCCTCCCAAATACCACTAGATCCCACAAATATAACACCCAGATCTTTCCCAGAACCCACCCAGTTGCCCCTTTTCAGCATCTTTCCTACCTCTTCGCTTCCCCCCTCTGCCCATTCTCTTTGTGTGTGTGTGTGTGTGTTTGCCAGGAAGCTCCACAAATCAGAAAAACATTAAATATGAATGACATGAGCGTCACGTGACGCGACAAATTTTACTCTATAAACCGTCCGTACCGAAATTAAAGATGTTTCACATCAAAAATAATGGCTTCTCTTTTGTGACTTATTTGTTTGCTCAGTCGCTTGCTTTCGGCATCTCTGCCTCAACGTCGATCTTTTCACCCTAATCTAGAAAACTGATGGAAATTTTAAGAAATATTTTGAAAACCATTTGATTATGTTGTTGATTTCAAATGTGCAAAACCAATCAGCATGATGCAAGCACTTGCATTAGTAGCTAAGTACTGCAGTGATTTCTCTGTCTCTCTCTTTTGCCGTTAAAACCCCTACCCACTGTCAGCAACACATTTAACATCTGCATATTCCAAACTCTCCAACCAAAAAAAGACAAAAACCAACCTGTCAACCATCTCACAGCTCTAATCCATTTTGTGTTCTACCAACATCGAGCATATAAATCAGTGAAACCCAAAAAACTGCAGCGTAAAAAATGCGTTTCCTATAGACACTTTAACATTCCAAGAGACCAGAGGGAGAGTGAAAGAGAGAAAGTCTGGGAAAGTAAACACTTTAAAAGCGATTGCTGTCACACACTTCTGATGGCTGGGACCGAGGCGACAAACCACGCAAATCTTGAACCTGGTCCACGGAGCTGTATCACCAGGGCTGGTCAGAAGTTCAGTTACACGCGTCACGCCAGGCCACGCCTTCCAGCTCCCGCCGCCTCCGTAGCAAATGTCAACCAATGCGATTTACGACCATTATTCAATCAGTATGACTGTTTGTCATTTTGTGCAAGAACCTTTCCCTTTTTCTCGAAGTTTTTTTTTTTTTTTTTTGGTGGGGGGAAGTCAACTTGACGCCGTCTCGTCTGTTGCATTGGGAAAAGCATTTGCTAGGCGAGTGCTGACCCAGCGGCGTAGCTAAAAGGGTTTGGATTCAGTAAATGTTCAAATTACTCAAAAAATTTATGCATTAAACATTTAATAGATTTACTTGAAGTTTATTTCGATGTTTTCGAGCAAATTGCGTTTAATAGAACGACGTAAAATTCGTTTTGATACAGTATTTCATATAATTAGAAACAGCTTGGCTTTGCTTTGATGCTCATGTGCTATAAGAAAGTGTTTCTATTTATGTAAAATACTGTATCGAAACGAATTTTTCATCGTTCTCCGTACGGGGCTATAGCAAAAAATAAATTACAAAATTATAAATTTCGGGGCACTTGAAATTGAATTTGACTAGCGGTGGGCACCAAAAGCAAACAGAAGACAGAAGGGCCAATTTTTAATGTTTTCATTTCTTTATTCGCCATAAGCAAAATGAAATGCATACAGTTTTTGTTGGGGAACACAAATATAATTGCTTCGCAGACTAGCGGAGCTTGTATTTTGTTATTGGCACGCTGAGACCGGCGAGTATTTCATTGTGCATTGCTTTTTGCAGAATTAGAGATATGGAAAACAGAAACAAACCACGGGAAACTAAAATATTTTCAATTCTCGGGAAAGTCCCCCTTATAGACAAATACCCCAACTACCTCTCTGACTCCTAGCTATGAGTATGGTAAGCCTCCTCCTCCTCTTCCGGCGTTGCCTCGTTGTAGTCAGTCAACGTTGACGCGCGCTTTTAATGCATTCTTATGTCATTTTTTGCACTGCACTGCACTCGAATGTCATTTCTTTTGTGTTTGGTAGTCAGAAACAACTCCGCCCTTTCCACTGCCGTTTCACCCACTCTCTCTCCCTCTCTCTTAACCGTGCTTGTTGTTGTTGTTGTGGCTGTACTTTTCGCTTTTCATTCGTTTTATACTTTTTTAGAGAGCTGTATGGGGATGTCGCCAAACTTGAAATTGTGGGCGCATTTCATTTATGTTGACAAAAGGGTTTTCTTTTTTTTTTTTTTTCTGTTTCTTCTCTTGTTTTGTGCTACCCAATTTGGAGTCTCTGCTAGCCATTTCGTTTTTTGGCTCTTGTTCGCTTTTTGGCTTCACATTTTGAAGAGTTGATGCCTTGCGCTTTTGTTGCCTGCCATTATTGTTGTTGGATTCTTCAAAAAATGGTGAACATATGACAAGAGGGGGTAAACCATACTATACACATATATATATAAACGGATATACTCTGTATGTTCATATGTGTGTGAGATGTGTGCGAATGAAATGAAATGGCAACAAGCTGAAGCTTAACGTTGGCGCGTTAATTGATTTTGATTGAGATAGCGAGCCCAGTTGAATGAATGCTTGTTTGAGCTACAAGCGAAGAAAAAAATGGTTAAAAATCAAACAGGGATTGACGCTAGCGCTTGTGTTTCCCAAATATATGATATATGAAGGGGGATTGAATAAAAAGAGCAGAGTTTGGACAGTTCCACGAAAACCGAAAGGAATGCAATGAATGGATTCATACCTAACGATTATAAAAAGTAGGTTTAGTTTAATGGAAAGAAAGAATGGAAGCGATAAAAAAGGTTTCTTTTTGATGTGAAACATCTTTAATTTCGGTACGGAAGATTTTAGTAGTGATTAAACAGTGACTTCACGGTGACTTGACAGTGACTTAACAGTGACTAAACATTGACTAAACATTGACCAAACAGTGACGAAACAGTGACTTCACACTGAATTAAAAGTGACTTAACAGTGACTTGACAGTGACGTGAATTGACAGTGACTAAACACTTACTCGCTGTGACTTGACAGTGACTTGGCAGTGACAAATCAGGGACTCTTCAATGACTTGAAAGTGGCTAAAAAAAGACTTAACAGTGACTTGGCAGTGATTAAATAGTGACATGACAATGATTAAACAGTGACTTGACAGTGACTTAACAGTGAATTGACTGTGACTTAACGCTACCTTGTCAGTGACTTGAGAGTAGCTTGACAGTGTCTTGACACTGACTTTACAGTGACTTGACAGTGACTAAACAGTAACCAAACAATGACTAAACAGTGTCTTGACTGTTACTTGACAGTGACTAAATAGTGACTTGACTAATCATTGAATTGTCAGTGACTTAATAGAATTATCGTCGAAGCCTTGCAAATTCTAAAAAACAAAAGAGGGAAATATTGCATCTGCTCAGATTCACTCTCCGCTATAGACGCAATAAACAATATTAACAACACCGAACATTATACATCCCTAGCACGACATATTCTTACGAAATCTTTCCCGAAATTCAAACTCCTGTGGGTACCTGGACATACAGGCATAAAAGGAAACGAGTTAGCTGATGCTACGGCAAAAAACACAGCAAACCAACCCTCACCACAAAAGAAAACATAAGCATACAAGACATTAAAAAATACATAAAAACTCACACTTAACCAAAATTCAATCCAACTTAAACGAGACTTCCAACTGGTACCAAAACATAAATCCAAACAAACTCAATACCCACAACCTATTTAAAACCAATCAACAAAATTCTCCCGAATGGACCAAATTAAAATAACACGCCTTAGACTTGGACACACAAAAATTACACACTCAAACTACATAGACAAAAGCCCCAACACATATACACTCTGCAATAACCCAATTTCAGTAGAACATATACTCAACTCTTGCACCTCTCACGACATGCACAGACAACGGATACTCGGCAACAAGAACCCACTACAACTCCTTTCCAATCCCACACCCTCAAACACTTATACTATCTTAAATTATCTGAAGACTACAAACCTATACCACTCTATATAAAATTATCACTCACCAATGTAAATAAAAACCACTATTCAATAATAATTTATAAATTTACACTACCCAATCTTAAATCCAGAGCTGAAGGCCCCAGTCGCCATTGCACCGTAACTTTTATAGTCTGTAATTTTATATTATATGTTACATACATAAAAAAAAAATAATAATAGAATTACAAAACAGATGGAAAAACACAGAAGTCAGTAATCTTGTTGTTGTATTTCTACCAGGGCTGCAAACCTCCTAAAAATCGGCAAGCGGTCACTCCGAGGTTCGAACAAGTGAAACTTTTTGGGTTCGGGTTCACGGAGCAGGTTCAGAAGGTCGCTGAACCTAGGAGGTAAGTAAATTGAATCAAACTTAGTGCCGATTTCTCTTCCTTCCGATTGCTGCTATGTGTCAGATAAGCTCTCAATTTACTCTGCTAATTTATGTCACATATGGCTCTATGAGAAACATAAGATGAGAAATCGGCCATTAAACATTTTGCTCATATGTGGAAGTTTAGAGGCTTGATAATATCATATTCGAGCTTGGATCATCGGACGTTTTAGCAGGCTCCAGGTCAATAAATCATGAGCAATGAGTATAAGAGATAAAATGTAAACTGCCTCTCAATTTTAAGTGTCCTAAGTGTTAAGTAACAGTCCGCAATGAGATTCATATTGTTTCGCATAGAAAATCACAGTCTTTACAGCGAGACAGGCATATTCCCAAATGCACTCAGGGAGCATGAGTGAGAGCGAACAGCCGGCGTCAAATGTCTATATCGGGCCTGTTCTCCTTTCCGAATCCGATTGATCGGAATTGATAAGTGTTGTGATTTCTAAGAAACTATTAAAGAATTCGACCGAATATTTTTGCCATCAAGAGGATCGAATAATGGTAAGTGGGATTTTTAAGTAAAAAGCCGAATAACGCTGTCGGTTTTTGGAAGTGAGTACATTTAACAATTCAATGATTGATCGAAATTCATGATTTGATCGAAATCGAAAACGGGAACTGGCCTGTATTTTTATGTTCATAACTTTTAAAACAAGACACACACACACCACCAAGAAGAATGGTCGACTGTACAACTGTTTCAAGAACCTCCTGGTTTAATTATAAGCAGGCTTTTATTTTAATGCAAGTCGGCTGTAGTGGCGCTTGTCACTACCATTTTTCCTATGTTAAGCCATCTATCGAGACTGACCCACTTGTCCATAGTAACGCAGCCGATACTTTTAAAAAAGTGTATTATAATTTTGCCCAGAAGTTTGCAACCGCATAGAAGGAATCATCTCCGACCACATAAAGTATATATATTCTTGATCAGCATGACGAGCTGAGTCGATTAAGTTTTGTCCGTCCGTCTGTCCGTCTGTCCGTCCGTCCGTTACGCGAACTAGTCCCTCAGTTTTGGAGCTATCGAGCTGAAACTTTGCACAGAGTCTTTTACTGCACGCTTAATATGTCGGAACCGACCGGATCGGATGACTACTTTGTAGCTGCCATACAAATGTTCGTTCGGAAAAATGGTTTTTAGTAAGAAAAACTGTTTTGTTCTCAATATTACTGCTCTCAAACACGGTCATGGGTAATATGTAATGTTTTTAAGCTGATCTGCTAAGTTTGGTCGAAGTCGCTAACCGTTGAGACAAGCTATTTCAAGGTCTCAAAACGGTATCAAAACTTCGGTACAGACGAAGTTAGCTTTGCCTTCTCGTTTTTTAATATGGAGTCCACAAAAGAGCATTTTCGACATATTTTACTTTATTATTTCCGTAAAGGAAAAAGCGCAGAGAGAGTTGCTAAAAAGTTACGTGATGTGTATGGTGATAAAGCCTTAAAAGAAAGACAGTGTCAAAATTGGTTTCGCAAATTCCGTTCTGGAGATTTTTCACTTAAAGATGAGCCACGTTCAGGTCGGCCAAATGAAGTTGATGATGACCAAATCAAAGCATTAATCGAATTGTCGTCATGTAACTGAGCGTGAGATAGGAGAGAAGTTAAATATACCAAAATCAACCGTTCATTATCACATACAAAGTCTTGGACTGGTGAAAAAGCTTGATATTTGGGTACCACATGAATTGAAAGAAATTCATTTAACAAACCGAATCAACGTTTGTGATATGCATCTTAAACGCAATGAATTCGATCCATTTTTAAAGCGAATCATAACTGGAGATGAAAATGGATTGTTTACAATAACGTTAATCGAAAACGATCATGGTCCAAGCATGGTGAACCAGCTCAAACCACTTCAAAGGCTGATATCCACCAAAAGAAGGTTATGCTGTCTGTTTGGTGGGATTGGAAGGGTGTGGTATATTTTGAGCTGCTTCCAAGGAACCAAACGATTAATTCGGATGTTTACTGTCAACAACTGGACAAATTGAATGCAGCCATCAACGAGAAACGGCCAGAATTGATCAATCGTAAAGGTGTCATTTTCCATCATGACAACGCCAGACCACACACATCTTTGATGACCCGGCAAAAACTGGGACAGCTTGGCTGGGAAGTTTTGATGCATCCACCATATAGCCCTGACCTTGCACCATCAGACTACCATTTATTTCGATCTTTGCAGAACTCCTTAAATGGTAAAACTTTCGGCAATGATGAGGCTATAAAATCGCACTTGGTTCAGTTTTTTGCAGATAAAGGCCAGAAGTTCTATGAGCGTGGAATACAAAATTTGCCGGGAAGATGGCAAAAGGTTATCGAACAAAATGGAAATTATATATTTGATTAAAGTTCATTCTAAGTTTGATTAAAAATGCATTTACTTTCTTTTGAAAAATCCGCAATTACTTTTTGGGCAACCCATTTTGCCCAAAACTCCTTTTCACCGCCTAGCTAGGAAGCTGAAATTTTCGACCAAATGATCTTAAAAGATTGAACTTACGCACATAATTTTTAAAGCAACAAAAAAATTTATACATATAGATAATCTAATCAAAGTCGAAAAACATTTTAACTTTTTCGTTTTTTAATTATAGAAAAACACAAGTACTTGGATTTAACCCAATTCCTGCATAGAAGTATATATAAGTACCAAATAACTAAAAAAATTAATATATCTTGATATGTCCAATGGTTTATGAGATATTGAAACAAGCAGTTTTTGAACTTGACTGCCCACCCTGTCGAGAACTTTTAGTCAATCTGACTACCCTCACCGATTTTTCCACCTATTTTACCTCCTCTTAAGATTCAATACTTGAAAAAACAAAATAAAAATAAAAATTTAATTAATTAAAAATCCAATTTTTTTAACACATTACAATTTACCTCCAGTGCTTCTAAGAGTATGCTACACATTTTAACACATTCAAATTGGCTTAGTATGAAAATAGTTTACCTCAGAGTCCATGTGTTTTTTTCCGAAGTTGAGAAAAAAGCATACTTCTAGGCTGACTTTTTAACAGAACATTCTTGATTTCAAATGGGAATATAGTTTTAAATGCGATAATTTAAAAATTCAAAGCCAAACCGCGCAAAAGCGCATACCTACAGCTATTGTACATTATTCAAAGAAAATAATAAGCAATATTGCAGGCAAATTAAGAGAGGTACCTTTGGGTACTGTTAACACAAAGAGGACAAATGTAAAAAAAGGCACAAAATTTTAGATTTTTTCAATTTTTTATGTAAACGCTTTCGAATGGAATCTTCTTAATAATTTTTTATGGCAATCTAGTGCGAAGTCGAAAATAAGAAATCAAATTGCAGAAGCTGTTGCTTTTACAACTTTGACTTTTTTTTTTTTTTTGCAGGAATTTTAAGAAAAATCAACTTTGAACGGCTGGCATTCAAAAACTATTCTGTAAAACGGTTCCAAATTTTGCCAGAAAATAGCTATATGTATTCAAAATCATTGCCGACCTTCGTTTTATCCAGTTTCCCAAACCAAAAATTGGGACTTTTGGCCAAAATTTTGGGCTGCTGGCCCAGTGCAAACCCACCACCTAAAACTCCGTACTTAAACTTAAAATCCGAAATTTAAACAGACCCATGCAGCTCTACGTCACCGGAGAAAGATCTTTCGCCTCTGGACAAAAAGCAGAAGTGTATCTAAACCGGTAAAATTCTGTTAATTGGTACCATTCAAATCAGCACTGAGGATTCTCCCTTCATTCTTGATCAGTTGAATTTGATTTTTGATCGGTCAATTGGTCTCTTGGCCATTTCTTTGATTTTGTCGCCTGACAAACAGGCTTAAGCGTAGTATACACTTTCACCAAAGAAGTGCCAAAACAAAAATACCAAAAGTGACAATTCTTTTGTTTTGTGACAGTGTGACCAGATTGTAAGATGTATGCATGCAATATGGCCACATTGCGCAGAGCGTTGCTTTTGGTTTAATTTTAAATTATAAGTTTCACAATTAATAAATACAAAGGATTAACATGCGTTCTTTACAGCCCACCCCTGGCTATGGGGCTTTATTAGCAGATATGATAATTTAGTAATGATTAAATTCATAATTATTACCCAGTTTAAATTTGGTTGAAGTCTCACGGTGATTTGTAGCTTGCTTTGAAAACTGCGCTTAATCATTGATGGGAAAATTATTCAAATTTGACACGACTCCGCATATTGGTGCATCGACAATGTGCGATACCTGTTGAAATAATTAAAATTAATTATTCAGGGAGCCATCTATAACGATACAGAAAATACGGATCTAGTATTTTATCGGTATTTAATTGAGGCCTTTTTGTTGGAAGTGTGTACTCCCACCAAAGAGACTTCAGGGCTTTGGGTACAAAAATTTTTGTGAGTTTTTTATATGGAGTTTTTTGTTTTGGCACGTATTTGGGTGGAGTTTATATACGCTTTACTGAAAACCAACTGCGCTGCTTTGGGACAATGATATCCCAAAACTGAATTAATTTTATTTTGAATTTTATTATATTGCCTTATTTTATATTCCATTACGCATTTAAACATACTCATTTTATAGACGATATGTCTATATTTATCTAATCACCCTCTTTTACAGCATGTTTTGAAATTTCTTGCGCCCAATTTTAAAAAATATTTTTTTTGTTTAAATATTTGATTTGAATAGTGATTAGGAAAAGTTGCCAACATTAATAAATATAAATATCCTTAGGTTAAATTCCCTTGCTTTAAGTTCGATTTTCATCAATTTTCTTTTGCTCAAATTTTCACTATACCTAAAATGAATTTTGAGTAAATCCCTTTTATTTTTTTCGGAAATCATGAGTAGCGGACGTGATGTAATGTAATAAGCCAATGGCAAAGGGATCACCAACCTAAAGCAATGTTGAACTGCACCTAGGTGATCTTGGAAGGGTGGGGAAACTAGCCACTGAACACCACCACAGTGTGCCTATAGCACCGCTGAACTTTGAAATGTACCTTTCTCCTTTATCTCCTTTTCTTTCTCTCTCTCTCTCTCTTCAATCCGGGACTAATTGATAGGCTTCCCTTTTTAGCACGTGATATTAAAATTAAATACTTAAATAACGAGCAGACGCATATGTTATTCCCTTGACCCTGCCTCAATTGCCAACGAAGATAGCCGGATCAAGCACGTGCTCCGCCGCATAAGACTACAACCCCCATATTCTCGGCTAAGGTACAACTATATCGTTGTATGTTACACGGCAAAGCCCATTGCAGCACAGCAAATGCGACATTATTAAGTTCTTTACAATTTATAGTTTTTCCAAGAGTTTAAAAGCAAAGATACTGCTTTTCATCTTCATCAGACGATAAACATGGTTAAGATTTATTAATTATTTTATTTATCATTCTTAAAGCTGTTATTTATTAGTTCGTGTTGTTTCTATGTAAACTGTTCTTATTTAAAGGCTTACAATTTTGGGAAATGGCAATCTTGACATTTACAGCATCTAGAACAAAATTTAATAAAACATGTGTTTTTGAAACGAACCCTTTTCTACTTTTTTTTGCTCCGGTTCAGGTTCGGGAAGAAAAAAATGTTTCTGCTCCGGTTCAGGTTTGGTTCGGAGTTCCCCCAAATATTCCGGAGTTTCCGACTCCGGAGCGGTTCAACTCCGAACCGGTTTGCTGCCCTGATTTCTACTCTCTGTTTTCTTCTTTTAAAAGATTCTTATTGCTGATTTTAACCATGGAGGAGCCTTGTGATTTTGATATTAAGGCCTTAAATTTACCATCATGTTTCACATCACAGCCTCGTGAGTGTTAACGGCACTCACATCTTTATTTTTTATTTTCGTTTTTTTTTTTTTTTCGTTTCCAGTGCAAAGCAGACTATTTTACTCTCTTGGCCTCGCTTATTGACAATCGCTGATTTAATCTCGTTTTGAGAAAATCAACGAGCAAGTGTCTGAGGAAAACTTTTGCATTAAAGAGTTATTTGCGTACAGATTGCCAACCAGCCAGACAACTAAGTAAGACCGTTGCAGTCGAGTAGCCCGACTTCAATATAACAATTGACAACGAGAGCTAAATTAAAAGGCGGCTCTAACCGACTTCGATAAACCCATTAGTCATGAAAAAACATGTTTAATTGCTTCCTAGGGTCTCCGAAAAGTAATTGAAATTTTTGCCTATTAGTGGGTGGGTGGTGGCGGGGGAGCTTGTTTGCTTTGAGCCTCAGATATCATCAGATTTTTATCATTTCGGCAAATCAATTTATTTTGCTAATTACTAACTATCTCTAGAAGTTCGAATCGTCTATCTTCAAAACTGGGAGATATAACGTTTTTTCCAAATTGCGGGGCGGAAGGGGCGTGCCAAAATTTGAAACAAACTTGATCTGCGTACAGATAAAAGAAGCGATTGGTCCCACATATGTCAAACCTCTATCTCTTACCATCTCTGAGATCCACGCGTTCATACAGACAGACGGACGACGGACGGTTTAGACGGACGGACGGACAGACAGACATGGCTAAATCGACTCGGCTATTGATGCTGATCAAGAATATATATACTTATAGGGTCGGGAGATGTTTCCTCTCCCTGTTACATACATTTGCACAACCATGATCCCCTTTTACCCATTTTTAATGGGTACAGGGTATAAAAAGTTTGACAAAAAACAGGTCGCAAAAACCCATATAAATATGAAATAATGGACGACACGCCATTATGTTTGCAATGAAAACCGAAAAAACGGTTTCCCCATAGAAAAAAAACAAGCAAAACCAATACCCTCTGTATTTTTAACGCCTGACTCTGCTATGGAGGATCATTGGGCAGATTGCCCAGCCACCTTGCAGAGCTCCTGCCTAAGAAAATTAATTACAACAATAATTGATAGCAAAAAGGGTGACATGACAAAACGCCCACTGAGAAAAAGGCCCATATCAAAATTAATCGTAGTATGCTTCGAAATTAAATTTATAATCGAAGCGGCCTTATGTCCACATTATATTTGGACATAAGGCCCACATCTCGTTCGGACTTTTTGCCCAGTTTAATAAAAACTTGAAATTATAGCCGGGCTTCTCTACAAATCAGCCGCCTAAATGGACAGAGTCAAAAATGCTTGGAATAGCAAAAGCAGCTACGGCTGGTCACAGAGGAAGACTCTTCTTTCCTGTCGCGCAGTAGCCTGAAGTACTCTTGCATAATGACTACGCTACCAGCAAGTTGAAACGCAATGGTCCAGACAAGTTGTGCTCGATTCTTCAGCAATTTCGATTTTACCATCAATGCGATCCCAGTTACAAAACTAGGGTTTTAACTGGTATAGACCACCCGGGATGATCTACTCTTCGTAAAGAGGCATTAGACGTACTTTGTCTCAGATATCCCCAACCGTTGCTGTTGTGGGAGGCTCTGTGAACGAGGACGTTATCAAAGTAGAGACTAAATGGAGTCACCTGCATCGCAACTGTTCAGACGATTAATGTCAATTAATATTCAAACAAAGTTTCACTTCATTCATTTCCATTTGTATTTTTATTCGTATTCACGGAAAGAAACCCTCCATTGACTGGATTTTTTGCTCATAGGCAATCCCAGATAATTGGTTTCTTTAATTCTTGTCAGTAAGATTTTTCTTTCTCACTAACAGCTGTTCACGAGCCTTTCAAACATGTAGTTAACGGCAAATCTGAACCAAATCTAAATTGCTTGAATGAATACCTGTAAACGAAAAAACTAACAAAAGTTAATGAAACAACGCAAACGTATGAACTTTGAGTTTAACTGATACACCAAAATCTTGGAAACATGAAGCTTGTCCTTTTTTACTCTTGTTTTTTTGAGTTCCCTTAAAACTTATGTATAAAGGGTTTCCAGCGTACTTCCTTCTGGGAAACGGTACCTTACTTTTGGTTACATAATGCATAAGTTGTTTCAGTTTAACAAACACAACTTTTCACGCTAACCCAATGAATACCACTAATAAACAGCTGACCTCGCAGACGCACTGCTAACCTACTATTAGTGCCCTTTTCAGCCCTCGGACCGTGGCTCAAGTGCCTAAAATGGGGCAGAGTTTCTATGTCCATTTTAAAGGAGTAAAATTGTAAACACCTGGAAAGCATAAAATTGTTAAATTTATATTCAGCACTGTGTATTTAATGTCACTTAAATTTGAATACGGACTTAACACCCATGGGCTTTTATCCGGTCAAAAGGCCCAGAAAAATTTGGAATTATATTTCAAAGTAGTGATCGAAATTTTTCATATGGGCCTTTGGTTCCGGGGGGGTTTGCAATGTCACCAGCAAAAGCAACAGGTTAAAAAAGCATAGCAGAATTCAGGCTGACACTGAACTCGACGGTTAGCAAATTGGAGTCCCCACTACGTTATTCGACGAATGATTGTTATATAAGGAACAACTGCGTGGCTGTTTGAATGTGAATATGCAATACAAGAGTCCGCTGATGAGAAGATGTGGTTATCTTCGAAACAGCGATCGTTGTACGGACATACCAATTGCTTTTCCAAGTTGTTGTAATTAATCTCTGTTGATTTATGTTGATTACATTTATTGTAACTCTCCACCGAACTCAAGCCAGCCAGATATAAAAAGTTTTAAAAAAAAAAAAAAAAATATTAATTTAATATAAATATTTAATAAACTAAATCAATTTTATCCTTATTTAAAAATTTTTTTTTTTTTTTTTTTTTAACTGGTGCATTGAATATAAGTTGTAGCTTGTACAAAGCACTGGGATTTAAAACAGTTTTGCCCCTTTTTTTTCAATCAAAAATCACAAATATGCTGAAGGGGCGAAATTCGCATAGTATTCGATATTAATTTTTTAGCTGGTTACCAGTTTCTTTTCATTTGTCAGAATTAATCTTTCTAAAACGCTAAACATAATACAGAAAGAAATTTGTTAGAACTCCCACATTATTGAATTTTTATAAGTGAACTAGCCAGCACAAAATAGTAAACGTTTCGTTGGTCCCCTTGTACCGATGCAAACAAGTCCACACACACTGTAATACTCGTTATGCTATTATCATATTTATTATCCATTTAACTATAATAAACATTATGTTTCGCTTACCGCACATCTAATTTAGACAGACGCTCCACCATCAGTCATGGACATTGACTCGACCATCCAATCCATCCGCCAGTAATAATCATCCACTATAACCAAACTGCGGTCAATTGTTTGTTATTTCGCAAAAATTGTATGTATACATTTGTATATAGAACAACCTCTACATGGTATATGCAAATTTGTATGCCATGCCGCAGCTGTCAATGATGAAATAATATTTTCAATCATTTTCAAATGCTACCAGTGCCCCGAAGCCAATAAATTAATTGGCTAGCGCCAATAAAAGCATTCTCCAAAAATGGATGCAAATTTAAATGGAATAATCGCAAAATGAGTTTTTACTACCGCCCCATCCACAAATGCATGTGCATTGTTTCTGGGCAATGAAATTCTCATTTGATGGATAATTACTCGCAAATTGAAATTTTTGTGTGGCAAATTATTATAAATTATGTGGATGAGCTTTAACAACAGTCGAACGTTTGTGTTCAATATGTTTGATATCTATTTCAATTTTGGTTTTAATAAAACCCAAGAGTTGCTTTCCCCCAATAAGGATACGTGCCATATGGCACCAGCCGAAAAGTATGCAGCATTCTTTGCACCAATCACTCCTTGAGCGCAGCATGAGGCAAAGATGTTTAAGATATAAAGAAGATGGAAACTGGGGACCAGTTTGAGTGGCAATTGACGATGTGATGATTTTTGCTTTCGGGTGTGGGTGGTGGGAATCATGCAAGAATGCGAAAAGGTGGAAATAACCATTAACATTATTATAGACAATTTGACATAAAGTGGTGGTGCTATCACCTGCTGTAAATAAATAACGAAACTATTCGATCTTTCTGCTGACCACGACCAATGTGCTGACGATCATTTCACACCCAAAAGTGCGCTAGCACACATCCTCACCAATTTATACGATCCACATCAAAATTTTCACCATTTGCCCAACAGCTGAGACTTGAATTGTTTTGATAAAAAGTGATAAAACGACCCGCCTCAATTCTAGGACAAAAATCACAAGCCCCTATAACACAAATGTAAACGAAATCGTGCGTAAAACGTGCATAAAAGAAACAAAATCGTTGTCCTTTTTTACCACCACCCCACTCTACAGGTCCTGTGCCAGCTTCAACAAGAATATTGCACAATATGAAAATTGATGTATGAGAAAATTGCAAAGGACACGCAAAGATTGAATGATTGAGGAGTCAAATTGAGCTCCCAGTGCCAGAAATCTGATTGGGGCTGTTTGGATGGAGTACATATGAGACTTTGATTTGTGCACAGGCAGCAGTAAAAATGAACAGTAATAAAATATCCCTTCCTCTCACATTTTGCTTTTATTATAAGGACTTCTTGTCGTTCATACAGGTATGGCGTATTAAAGATGTTCGACTACTTTGCATAACTAATTGCTATTAGATGAATTTCCTTGATTTGCATATTGACTTGAAGGGGAATACATAAATATGCAAGGGAATTATGTTTGAGAATTGATTTATGATCGAATTTCATTC
This sequence comes from Lordiphosa stackelbergi, assembly GCA_018904235.1. Lineage (NCBI taxonomy): Eukaryota > Metazoa > Arthropoda > Insecta > Diptera > Drosophilidae > Lordiphosa > Lordiphosa stackelbergi. Next base: position 54,131 of record JAEIFU010000381.1, read on the forward strand.
TGTTTTCCTTTACCCTCCTTTTTTTAACGTTGGCCAATTCTAATTAAATGGCGAAAATGGCTTTTGCAAGCAAGCGAGTTTTTATGGCAAATTGTCACATAATTTTCCAAGTGTAATTTAAAATGCATTTCCAAGTAAATGATGTGCGGCATTTTAATTAGCTTGCCGAAAAAATAAAAACAAAAATAAAACTTAATTGAATTTGTGCACTCTCGCCAAGCAGAAGAGGACAGCAGAGCAATTTTGTGCGAACTTCAAAGACAACTCGGGACTCGAAAAGAAGACTCGGTGACTTTACTTTTGACTTAACGACGTCTGCTGCTCGGCATACAAATTAGTTTTGGCTGTGCGAGAGATGCTACCAAAGATTTTTTGGTTTCAAAGTTTGGTTAACCGAAAAAATTAAAACATCATCATTTCGTGCACTGAGCCAAAAATTCAACTCGTCGTCGTCTTCTCAACTCAACTCAACTCAACTCGGCTGGTCTGAACTCTCTGTGGCTGTTGCTGGCTGAATTTCAATTTGGGCGGCTGTCATCCTAAGGCCTGGGTGATGGTGATTCATATGAAAAACATTACGCATACGCACGGTTGCACAATTTTAAATGGCACGCGCAACAAGCCGCCAAGCAGAGTCAAAGACACAGTTTTTTATGTTTTAACTAACCAGCCGTGTTTTTGTGGCCGGATTCGGCAACTACTTGACATCTTCAGTCTCCTTTGACCCAAACTTTTTCCCATGTGACTACGAAACCATTTGCGGTTGTTGTTTTTCTTGTTTCAGGTAATTTACAAATAATCAAGAAACTTTTCGTATTAACTTGAGCCAAGTTTAGGGATTTTTCTGACATGTATTTATGCTGTCCACGTTGCTTGGTTAGTTGCCACAAGAGAGTCTATCTGGATACTTGATTGAATAAAATACTTGAGATATGAATTCCAAATGAATAGGCAATGACTAAGATCATTAAATGGAGACTTGTGTGTGAAGAAATAATTACTTGAGCGTGATTTCCACTCTGCAGTTGGACTTTTGCTGAAAATATGTGTCCTATGTGGTATGTGGTGTAGTTTTGGATCTGAAACTTAAACGTTTTGAGTTCTTTTGAAACCCAATTCAGTCCACTTATGTTTCGAGTTTTGTATAGAAATATGCCAAGTCTGAAATGAAACCTTTGTTTACTTATCAACTATTTCAATTATCATAAAACTTGCAAAATACTTACCCTTGACACCTTCCATCTAAAACTAACTACACCTGCAAAACTCATATATAATTTCCTTAATCCATTTGGGAAAGAAAACTTTAACTAATTTCACACTCCAAAACTCTGTCGCTGTGAGCTGCGGGTAAGGAATTTAGCGATAAGCGAGTCAGACAAACATTTATCTGCGGCGCATGCAAATTTCGTTTCCCCCCACCCACCAATGTACCCTAAAAAGGAAAACTTTTCATTGCATTGTCGGAAGGCGAAAGCGCCAAAAAGTATGCCACATAGATAAGACTACCATGAAGTGGGTAACAGCGGGAGGGGGAGTAGCAAATGTCATTGTCATTGTTTGCGATACAATTGAAAAGTATAATTAATTAGACAGACTTTGTGTGTGCCACTCACAAACACACACATGGATGGGGCACTTCACTAAAGCGGCTTAGACACACAGCACAGGGCAATGAAGGTTTATCTATTGGTTCTGCATACCCTGACGCAGACACGTCCTTCAGCCAGCACAAATCCCAAACAAAAATGAACGAGAGCCAACGCATTGCAGTAACCGAGTGTGTGGCTGGAGGGAGGGTTGAAGTGGGGACATTGTTGCCTGCAGTGTAATTAGCATATTAGACAGTTCAGTCAAGGGTCCTAGAGGGAGCAGATGGGAGCCAAAATGGAGGCGTTCAACCTGCCCCATTCAATGCAATTAACGTAAGGCGGCATGAGCCAGGGAGAAGTAACCCAAAGTCCAATCCTCAGATTTCACAATGTGGTCCATTTCTGCAGTTGCATCTGTTGATATGACAATTTTGGCTTCGGTACTTCTATGTGGATATAGATGGAAGATAGAGGAATGCAACTATTTCAGACACACACACACACACACAGAGCCAAACACACATCGACACAAGTATGCAAACCATAATCTTAGCCAAGTTTAGGGAAGGGCATGGGTGGAGTATTTTACAAAGGGGGCTTTTTTTCAAATGGTAGTTTGAGTTATTTTAAACCACACAACCAAAGGAACTTTTGAAAATATCATATTTTCATATTAATTGGTTACAAAAAATATCTTTCCGATCCAAAATAGTTTTGATTTCGTATTGATATTAAAACGTTTCAAAATGATACCGAAAATGTTATAATGATATGACTTCAATATCAATTAGAATTTGAAATTCATAAGCAGAAGGAGACGGAAAGAGCATTTTTGCTGTGACAGAGAATGAAGTATAAAATTTCAAGAAATATATTTTGTCGGGATTCTTATCTCTCCCGACAAAAAGTGAGTTTGGCGATAGTTTGAGGTGAGAGTCTGTTGATATTTTGGCAATTTACAAAAACAAAACACATAAGGTATTGCATATTTAACATTAGAGGGACAAACTGGAGATATGTGGTATCAATTTCAGTCGCGCTATTTATATTGGGCGAGTAATAAGTAAGTGCCTGGGAATTACAAGCAAGAATTTATATGGGTATGCTTTCAGACAGATTCAATACAAGTAACCATTTAGTTGTCTGGCATTAGATGAGCGGCGAAGCGCAGTCGTCTAAAGCGCAATCGTGTTTCAGTTTGAGGAAACCGAGTTCGAATCCCACCAAAGTAAGTAAAACTTTTTCATGTAATAAATATATAATAAATAAAAGTAGCAGCGCGCACAAAGGGCATAGCCGGATAAGCCTGGGAAAACTGCCCCCAGATGATTTTTAATTATTTTGAATCAGGGATGGTAGCTATTATCTTGGAGGGTATGTGTGCCAAGTTTCAAGTCAATAGGTCTATTGGTTGACGAGCAATATGCAGAAATGCTAAAACATAAATATCGATATATCTGGTCTCACGTCACGTTACATCATGAACTGTTGATTGAATATTGATAAGATTTAACGTAGTTATCCGTCACAAAATTCGGGATTTTTTTACTCTTCCTCCGTTCGTCTAAAAACGGTGGTCTAAATTTTCAAAATTGGAAATGACCACTTTCGAGTTTCGACAATACCACGGAATTTTTACAGTTGATGTGTCTTTGAACCATCTAATTAATAAAAAAAACTTAGATTTTTAAGAGTGGTGCAACAAGGTCCAATTAATAAAAAACATAAAAATATAAATATTTGGTATTTAATTTTGTTTTAATCTTTATGTCAGCATCTCGGCAGGCTTGGCTATGCGAACAACAACCAACAGTTCGCATGCCGTTAGGGCAGCTGCAATAGTGCCCCATTATGCAGTCAAGAGTTTTGCCATTAGGTGTTTATTTATTAAAAATGTGATATGTTTTTCTATTAATGTGCCTCGATTTGATTCGTAATATAATGCTATCATCTGTTTTCTGCAACTCCTTTAAAAAAGATTTGATTCGACAAATCACGATCACTCTTTAGATAGCACGCTATTTTGCGCAGGATTTCTATTTTTGGCAGCATTTAATTGTCAACTTTTCCAACAAGAAGCTGGTACTTTTGTTATAAAATTCCGTGCACAGCTTTAAATGCCCACCTAATTTTGATGCCAATCCAGGATTGTTTTGCTTCCCAGGTCGGCAGCTGTTTTCTTTTGCGTTTCAGAGCTGGCAAAAGAACTTTATAGCCTTTTCCTTCGAAATCCTCAACAGCAGCTCTAAACCTTCGATCAACAACAATTATATCTCCTGGCTAAAGCAATTTTTGAAGTCCGTCCAGATCATGTAGTAACAGCTTGCGTTATTTACATTAGACTTATATGGTTCTGCCCAAGGTATACTAAACAAGGTAGGCTCACTCGCTCTCTCACAACTCTTTAGATTTGTGTCAAAGAGAGCGAGAGCGAGAGAGTAATATATTTCAATACCAAGCCTACAAAGCTACTAAGTAAAACACAAAAAAATCGTCCGAGGAGATGCTTCGTTTACAACAGTTGCTTACTGGCTGAAATTTAACAAGTTGTCAAGAGGGCGAGAGAGTTAGTAGGTGTTAAATATGCGCGAGCTTATTTATTATTGAATATAAATGGATTACATAAGTGTCGGAATACAGCTTAACAATGAATGTGAGCATGAGGGTGACCGTTGTTCTGTCCACGATGACAATAGCTGACCAACTAGTAGTAAGCGCGGAGTAACAGATGTAGACTGCAACACAACAGTAGCCCACCTTGTTTAGTATACCTTGGTTCTACCTAGTCAAAAATATGGGGAACTTTCTTTGGCCGGATTTGAAAGCGAATATATGTTCCATTGCAAATGATCACCAATTTATCTACACCTATTTTTAACAACGATTTGGTTTTTCTGTTTGATTTGCTGTACCAATTAATCTGGATTCAGCATTCAGCCCAAAGATTGCTAAAACATAATTTTGAAAAGCCGTGACTACTTCTTTTACTTATTGAAAAACCACTTACGGCTGGGTTATTCCAAATAGATTAGCATTTGTCTTCTTGCTGTTGCCAAGTTTCATCTTGGATAAAAATATTATTAAAGCGTGTTCCTTTTTACGACCAGTCGAATTTTTCATTGAGGGTAAAGACTCCATTTGTTTAATCAAGGGCAGCACATATCGTCACACTTTTCACACGCATACAAGCACAATTTGCGTGCACAACATTCGTGTTCTATAAATAGCTTTCAATGCTTATAGCGTACGTGTGATTTTGTGCAATGCACGTGTGCATAGGAACGTCGCAACGCGCCCATCTATGGTTTAAATGCTTTCGGTTGAGACCTATATTTTTCCAATTTTTGAAGTTACAAAATCATATGTTTTTGCATGTTTTAAATAGTTAACGAGTCGAAATGTACATGTGGGATTGGGAATATAAGGACTAGTAGAGGTGCCCTTCTGGCTTAAGCAACGACGTCAATTATTGCATCAGCCAAAGTTAGCCTGCAGTACTCTCTCTCTCTTGTTGTGTCTCTCTCAGTTGATCGATGCTTCGAATGAAGTCGTGAGCAGTTGAGCTAGTCGTCATCGAGTCGTTGGCCTGCCGTCATAGAGTTGACATCGAGTTGTCTAGAAGCAGGAGCAAGAGAAGTGTCCAAGTTTTGCCAAAAAGTCGGTCTTATTAAGTTTGAAGATAATCGTTTATCTTTAATTCATATTCAATCGTTTTAATTCATTTAATATAATCAATCTTGTGAACTTTACCCAAAATAAACTATAATTTGTGAAACCTACATACAAACCTGTAAAATACGAAAGTTGGCTATCATTTAACTACTTGAAGGTTTTATTATCCACTTTTCATTTGAGCAATTCAGCAATCGCCGATTTTGGAACGGTACTGAAGCCGCAGTAAGCAGTCAGATTACTTAGGTCCTTTTTGACAAACTTGCTTTATATGCAAGGTTCAAGTCAAGAATCATCAAGCCTGCCAAGATGCTGATAAATATATTTAAAACAACTGATGAATGTACCATTATCAACGAAGATAGTGATGAAGATTAAAACAAAATTAAGAACCAAATATTTATATTTTTATTAATTAGATAGTTAAAAGACACATCAACTGTAAAAAATTCCGTGGTATTGTCGAAACTCGAAATTGGTCATTTCCAATTTTGAAAATTTTGACCACCGTTTTTAGACCAAAGGACTATGAGTAAAAAAATCCCGAATTTTGTAACGGATAACTACGTTAAATCTTATCAATATTCAATCAACAGTTCATGATATAACGTGACGTGAGACCAGATATATCGATATTTATGTTTTAGCATTTCTGCATATTGCTCATCAACCAATAGACCTTTTCACTTGAAACTTGGCACACATACCCTCCAAGATAATAGCTACCATCCCTGATTCAAAATAATTTAAAATCTTCTGGGGCAGTTTTCCCAGGCTTATCCGGCTATGCCCTTAGCATTTTGCTTCTGTCACAGATGAGAGAAGTATAGATTGCTCGTGTGTTCAGTCCCTCTTCGCTGTCAGCTGCGCTGCTATGGCGCTCAGGTTCGATCCTCGCCCTGTCTTGCTCTGTCGCGGTTGTATTTTGTTTGCGCCAACGCAAGGCTGATGCGTTGGAGTGAGACAGGGTTCAAACGGTTCGAGTTCGTGACGAAGACGATTGCAGTCTGAAACTAAACTTGGTTCGACTGCGCAAACCTGCAGTCTAGATATTAGATGGTCGTTGCTTGTGTGTTAAAGACTTAAAAGGCACTTTTTTTTATCCCCGAGTGAAACGCTTTCTTAGCCCAGAGAAGAAACTTATACCTATCTGCCAGATGAAACGCCTTTTTTCCTGCCAGAAGTGTCAGAGACAGAGATGAGAACGCGATTGCTATGCGATATCACTAAAGTAAAGCGATACCTACTGAAATAAACGCATTCTCATACTCTGCGATAAAAAATGTTTGCTGGCACTTGATTTACTTCTGGCTAAAATGCAATCAAATTTACAACTGGAAAAACCCTAACAACAATTTCACTGTCACCAATGCTTAACGACCATGCCATGAGGCAAAAAGAAAGTGTGAAATGGTGGGTGGGGAAAAGGTTTCCTTCACAAATGGAAATGCATACAAATATTTGACCCTGTCGGCTTTGCTCCCATTTTTGCTCCCCCTTTCTCGTTTGCAGCTTACAACCTCTTAAAATTGCCTCTCCTATTTAAAAACATGTCAGAAAGTCAGTCAAACCCGACTATAACATACTTTGTTCTCCCAAAGTTTGTATATGTTTGATCAATTTAAGTTAGAAGCCACACAAAGTGGCAAAGAAGCCATAAAGTGTATGAAGGGCTGCCCATCGGCGTTGTCGCCAGTGCTACCCATCATAATTGTTTGTTTTCCTTATAACTCGACTATCGTTCATCAGATCTTTATCATTTCTTCGGCAAATCGATAAATGATCTTAAGAAAGTACGAACCATCTATCACCAATGCTGCAGGAGATATGACGTTTTTTTCAAAATTGTTTTTTCAAACTTCATCTGCCTGCATATAAGAGAAATATATACATGTCAAACCTCCATCTCTTACCATCTCTGAGATCTATTTGTTCACTCGGACGGACAAAAAGACAGACAGTCAGACGGGCATGGCTATAACGAATCTGCTGTTGATGCTGATCAAGAATATATAGGGTCAGAAATGATTCCTTCTCCCTTTTACATATTTAAATAATATACTTTGGGTATAGAGTATAAAAATACCGTACATATCAATTTGATTAAAGTCATATCGACGTAAAATTGATACGAAAAAATGTGGAAACGTGTTTCATAACAATTTGATTTTTTCAGTGTATAAACGTTAATAAACTTCCACGGTTTCCAAATTAATGAACATCTTTACTTGCTCGTTTATAAGGTTCCTTTTACCTTACGCCCCTGTCTCTGGTAGGCAGTCATCTAATTTATATCCTGACTAAATTGTTACCCTGAATTACAAGCCATCCCAAGGAGACTGGCAAGCGCACTTGAGATGCGTGCATAAGGTGGCGGCCAAATGCACAAATGTAATTGTCTCGTATGGACTTGTCTCGTTATCGTCTTCTGCCCAAATTGAATTGTATTTCCTGGAATCAACCGAAGTGTGGGAGGAGGCTGTAGGCTGTTCAAGTCAAATAGTTATAATGTTCGTGATTTGCATAGAACATATTCATACTATCGGACACAAAAGCCAAAACCAACCGCACAATCAACCAAAAAACAATGCCGAGCAGACTAGCGGCAAGGGGTAGTTAACCAATGGGGACAACACAGTCAAAGGATAACCAAAATAACAATAAAATGCCACAATTGGAGGAGGAGTAGACCAATGTCCATGCGGCAGGATAACGCGGTAGGATTGCAATGCGCGACACTTGCAGCGAATGTCCCTTTTCAAGCGGAACGATTGTGTGTTCGGTAAGCCTGGGGAAGGGCAGTGGAGGAAGTGAAAGCAAAGGATGCGTTTTATTTCTATTGGGGTCATTGAGTTGAGCGCGTCTGGTTATTGTTTGGTTGTCTGGTCAGAAGACAAAACACAGAGCGAGTTTTTGGGTACGTTATTTTAACCAATTGTTACGGTCTTTTGTACGGAATGTTTGTGCATTGCAAAAAAAGGAGGGATAATTGGTGGGAAGCAAGGAATGAGAGAAGTGTTGTTCTTAAATATAGATACAAGATAATGTCTTACTTAAAGCCAGGAGAGAGAAATGAATTGGTGCGAAAGTGTAATGGAGGTGAAAGAAAAGTAATAAAATGTAATGCACAAGTGCCAGAAGAATTGTACATGGAAATTTTGCATAGATAAAAAAGGAATGATAAAGCATTTACGGCTGAAGGACAATGCAATAATGTATTTTATTAATTTTACTAGCTGAATACCTGGCGTTGCCCGCACTGCATTAAGAGGACATATTTCTTATGTGAGCGTTTATATTCATGTTTGAACTGCCTGAAAGTTAATATTAACATTATCAATAAATTTTAAATTTCTAACACTCACAGCGTGAACCTATAGACCTACCTCAGTGCAATAAGTATATGTGCAAATATGTTTTCGTTTCTCTCTTCCTCAATAGTAACAGAACATATGTTCTAGGTATGCAAAAGTCTTTTGTTGTTATCTATTTTTAGAATGCTTTTGCATAATTCTTCTTTGGTCATCATTCTTAGTACCGTTATCACACATTTGAGTGGCGAGATTTGATTTTCTTAGGAAATAAGTTTATGTGCAAAAACCAATTAGTGTGCATTTAATGGTCGGCGTGCAACAAATTGGATGTGTTTTGATAAAAAATGAAAAGTTGAGAGTAAATTAAGTAGTTGTTGCAGAAACACAAAAAAAATTTTTAAATTTTCCTAAGAATGCCGCGTGGAACACATTTATCAGCTGAGGAACGCGGACGAATCCAAGGATTGAACGAAGGTGGGGCTACCATCACTGAAATAGCTTCCAGAGTGTCTCGACACAGAAATACGATAGCAAATTTCTTAAAAAATCCAAGCTCCTATGTTCAGATTAAACGCAGTGGCAGACCGAGCCACATCGACGATAGGTGCAAGCGTGAGATTAAGCGCCTGGCTGTAAACAATCAAATGTCTTGTACAGGCATTAAACGTCATTTAGAGCTCAATGTCGGTAGAAGACGGATCCATCAAATTTTAACTGAAAATTGTAACCTTAAACATAGTTCCCGGGTGGCTGTATTCTTGCTATTGCCACGCCATCTTAAGGCTCGTTTGGCGTTTGCTGACAGGTACAAATTTTGGACCGAAGAATTCCGAAACGTTATTTTTTCGGATGAAAAAAAGTTTAATCGTGATGGTCCTGATGGCTGTCATAAGTATTGGCGTGACTTAAGAAAACCAAGAGAAACTCGCCATAAGAGGAATCACGGCGGTGGATCACTGATGATTTGGGCCTGTTTCGGATATGCAGGAAAGTCTCGGCTATGTTTTAATCCAATAAGACAAACTCAGAAATCTATATTCAATTGCTGGAGAGTGAATTAATAGATTTTGCAGACGATCTTTACGAAGATAGATGGATTTTTCAACAGGAGCCACAAAGGCTTATTTTTCTTCAAGAAAAATACCTGTACTGGAGTGGCCGGCTATCAGTCCTGACTTGAACCCAATTGAGGACCTCGGGGGTTTATAAAGGTGGGATGCAGATCGACTCAAGCATTTTAAGTACGCTTTGCTTGCAGAATGGGAGTTAATAAGCAATAAAACTCTCCAAAATCTGGCAGATTCCAAATAATTTCTGAGACTTGAACCAATCTTGGGGAGCGGGAGGGTTGACGGGAGGGCATAGTCTTCTTTCCGAAAAACTTTAAAATTTTTTTGTATGTACTTTGGTTGTTCATAGTTGTTGATAGTTAAATTGAATATATCACATATTAAGCATAGTTTTTTTCCAGTTATGTGCTTAAACTTCGACTTCAATAAAATTTACATTATATAATAAGTGTTTATATATTTGCTTAGTACATATGAAAAAGTTTAACATAAACTTAATCTGCCTGCAAGTATAAGAAGTTTATGTCCCATACACGGCGAACCTCCATCTCTCACCATCTTTGAACCATCCTACCATCCTACGAACTGACAAATAAAAAAACATTTATTACGTTACAAATTACTGGCAACACACTTAAAACTTTAAATAAACATTTGGCACTCGAACCAAAAACATACACAAAAATATTCTAATTTTAAACAACGATTTACACAAAATTAAACATAAAATTTCTTTAGGTGGAATTGTAGAAGATAAGTCAATACCTTTAAGTACAAAATCCATTTTACACAACTGGAATTAGTATAGCTTTTATGCAAAAATTTAATTTAACAAAATTAAAATGTTGCTGCGAACGGCGTGCACTGTACAAGGCAGATTAACAAATGGTGACACTGTTGATGGTATTTTAAGAAAGCAAAATTATAATCACAGCAAAACCACTGTGAAGCTTGACCAATTAGCTGTTAATTAAAGCAGTTACGGTTTAAAAATTTTAACATTAATTTTCGGATTTTTGGCCTATGGCAGCAACCACTGTGCGTGGGTTCGATCCCGCCTCGGAACATCTAATAAAAAACGTTTTTTCCTTTCTTTAGAAAACAGCTTTTACACATACGGTCACCTTCTCCAGCTACTGGCGCCAGCTGTGTAGTAACTAGCCTTGAAAAAGCAAATTCTAAAACTTTCCGTTCTGCGTTAAACTGTAGGTCCCTTGCTCTTGTTCGAAAATTTAAAAGCACACACGCCAAGGATTGATAAAAGCTTGCTTTTTGGGGGATACATATTAATCTGTTACGGAAACCATTGATTTTAAGTTGAAAAAAAAAATTCAAAAATAATACGAAACATGTTTAACTTTATTTAGTTCTTTATTCAAGTGTGTGCGCAATTTAAAAAAATGTATCAATATACAATTAAATATGAATACCTTTAAATTATCTGGATTACACTTTAATTTTAATAATTTTCATATTAATATAGGGTGCAAATATGTTTTTAGTTAAAATTTAAATCTAATATGAAGACTTGCACTTTAAAAGTTTATATATTTTATGGGGAGAATGCGGGGTTCTGAGCAACCTGGGGGTTGTGAGCCACTCAAATATTGGCCACAAACAAAAAATATTACAACTTTTTGTTTAGTGTCTCCTTTCTTATTACCTAACTTTTGGCAAGCAACCTATCAGTTAACACGTTCTTTAAGTTTGTGCACCAGAACTCTGATTTTATTTTAAAAAAAAGTTTTTTTTTCATTTTTGACTTGTGAATATTAATTTAAAATTTTTTCGTTATGCCAAAAGTAAGTATGAAGGAAATATCTTTGGTCAATAGCCTTTTAATAAAAATATGAATTTAAAAAAAATGATCTTTTGATTATGTGACGTCAACTAAAAATGAGAATGCCATGCTTACTTCTTCGTCTTTGCCGAAGTTTTTATACCCTTGCAAATGTTTTAATAGGTCAGAGTTTAAGAACGCCAGCATTAAAACAAACAGTTTGTCTGAATAAAACCCATTATCCGACCGATAGTTCCTATGGAAGCTATAAGATATAGTCATCCGATATTGACCAAAACTTCCAAATCTGTGGAAAGCATATAATATAAATAATCGCTGAGTTGGAGACGTTAACATTAAAAACAAAAAAGTTTTTCTCACTAAGACCCATTTTTCGACCGATAGTTCCTATGGCAGCTATAAGATATAGTCATCCGTTCCGGTCGGTTCCGACATATTAGCAGTGTGCAGTAAAAAGAAGACTCTATGCAAAGTTTCAGCTAGATAGCTTTAAGACTAAGAGACTAGAAACAGACAGACAGACGGACAAACGGACGGACAAAGCTCAATCTACTCCGCTTGTCGCCCCGATCAAGAAAATCTATTTTCACTTTTCCTTGATATTTCTTAATTCAGAATATGAGAAAAACTGTACATTTATCCTTTTAATAAAGAATAACTGCCTAAAAACACGAATTTTATACTTTTAAATGGGTGGCTCCAAACGAAAAATACTATTTTTGTTTTGCAAACAAAATTATGATCACAACCCCCCACTCTCCCCCTATTAAATTATACAATGCACCTATTTTGCGGTGTTGAAACTCATAAAAAAAAAAATGTTGATTAATTTTGTACTTAATTTTTTTCATATCTTAAAAATGATGCTACTCTCTAGCATTACTCGATACTCTCTGGATACAGAAAGTGTCATCACCAATAATTTGTTAATTTCAATTTAAAAAGTAGGCGCAATTTTGTTTCAAATATAAATTAGTCAAATAAGTTATGTATTTAGCTGTCTGCTGATAATTCAGGGCGATAACAATGCGCTCGCCCTGGGCAATTGCTGTCCTGCCGGGTAGGTCGTTTTTTCAGCTGTTTTTGACATAAGATGACAATTTGTCAATGGAAACGAAAAAAATTTCTAGAAATGCAAATTATTTTATATGAACCAATGGCAATATGCTATAACATCTATAACAAATATGTTCCGTAAGCATTTGCATCATTCATCATTTGCATCATCATTCCAACATCTTCTGGAGATTGTCCTATTCTACTTCGTTCCAATCAGTATTATCACTGTAGATTTTTGGTCGGTTGGAGAAGCAAAGGAAGCATTCAAGGGATCAGTCTGAGCTTCTTGGAATGTTGCAAGAAAAGAACAATAAATAACACTTTCAAAAAATTTGTGCCTTGCAATACGCTTTAATTTTTCATCCGAAAAAACAAATCTTACATTAGCAGATGAGTTGTCAGCAGAGGTACTAGACTGGGTTGGGTGCTACCGCGGTTCATTTAAGGCCAGTTTCCAATTTTTACTGATGGCATTGTTGTGGACATTTAGGATATTGTGCAACATACATCAGTGGAATGGTGTTGCGGCCATTTGTGTCTCTTTTTCTTAACAATTCAAGCCTGCTTAAAGCCATTTAGGAGGTTGATTTCTTTATCCGGAAGCTCTCCTTAAAACTATGTTCATTGTTGTCCAGGAAGTCCTCTCCCAAAACATGCCAAGCCGCTTCTAAAACATAAATTATTAACTTGTAAAGGAATTGCACGTATAAAAGTCACATTTTACTACCATTTACAAACATCCAAGTGTTTCTTGGGATGTAAAGATTTATGCCCCTCATGGTCAGCAGCTCCTCTTCAGCTTCGATCTCTATAACTTACGAAATTTTTCCTCGAAATTCATGTAGATCATTTCTTTCATTCACTTCGACGTCTGAAGATGTAAGAATTGACACAATTCACATTTTCGAAAAATTCCATGCGTTCCGCTGAGATGTGCTCAGTGTGATTAGCCTATAAGGTAGAAGGAAGTAAGAAAAGGAGGAAAAAACAAAGAAGAAAGATAAAGTACCAAAGAATATAAATATTGTATAAGTAGATCCATTTATCTGAGATAGTGATAAAAAGATTAAAGAAGGAAAATGTTTAGATGATGAGGAATGAAAATAGATGAAATATAAAATAGGACCAAAAGAAGAGAATTTTGCTAAAGTGGGAAAGACGGAAAACACAAGCTTTAAACAAGCACAAGCTTTAAGTAAAAGGTTGTTCATGAGCTAGTGAACAAATATAAGTTGTTCCATAAACTGAACAAGTCAACATATTCTTTAACAATTATTCAGTGATTTTTGATTTAGTGACTTTTGCTCAGCTGTTCAATACTTCTTGGCTATTTTGTAGTTTACTAAAGCTAAGGTCCCACAGGCAAATAATTTGCCCAAATTTTGATGAAAAATTGACTAGCCAACTTAGGAAACTTTTCGGTTATTTTTGATCAAATTGCTTACGTATGGAACCACAGTTTTAGTTTTAAGTTGTGCAAAATCTGTAATCATGGCTATTTAGAGATATTTTTATGAAAATTTGGCCAAACTATTTGCCTGTGGGACCTTGCTAAATTTACGCTTTTTGTATGCTAAAGGCCTATACTCAGATGAGATAAATTTTTAGTTTGGTACGATATTTCACATGAATAGAAACAATGTCATACAAATAAGATGCCTTTTCAACGTATTCAGATTTTTTTGTCAAATATTCATGTGAAATATCGTATCAAACTAAAAACTTTTCCCATCTGAGTATAGGCCTTAAAAGTCAAAGCCTACTCAGAATTAAAATAGTTCAAGGTTCCTACAGATAGCTTTCACACTGAACTGCAGGATGGAATAGAGAAGATACTTTCCTTTTGTACGATTTTTTAATCCAACACATTATCCAATAATAAACATTAAGTCATCTTAGCAGAGCGAAACATAAAAGTATCACAAAACTTTGCTCTCATAATGACAAAATATTACACATTTCCTATATCAAATCATGTTCAGCTCTGTTGTCAAAATAAGCTTTCCCCCACTCACTTATGTGCTACACGCACTTACAACTATTGACAAATGATCCCAAATGTCCCCCAAATACAATCCCCTTAGAAGCGAAACCAACAACATTGGAATCAATGATAAAAACGCCTTGTTCCTAATTACACACAATGGGCAATAAATAAAATATTGACAAATCAAGATGTTTGTATCTGCCCTGGGGTCACTTCCCGCCCCACATGGGCACGCCCGCACACACAAAGCAGAAGCACAACAAAAGAGGGAAACACGAAAGCCAAAAATCACTTCATTATGTGGATATTTTTCTTATCATTAATCTTCCCGAGGAAAATACTTGTGTAATATAAGCTTAATAAATGACCAAAAACCAAATTCCTTAATAACTAATATAGTTGGACAAACAACATGCATACACACATAATTGTGATTTAGCAGGCAGAAAGTTGTTGTTGTGCAATAAATTTTTATTAGCCGCAAAAGCGTGAAGCTGAAATTTATGCAATTGTTTCGAGAAGTTGGCCACAAAGTGAACAACTCGCCCCTAAATGCCTAAGTGGCCGCGAACTCTTAACTGAACCTGTTGGCAGTTGAGAATGCAAAAAGTGCATTTCAGCAGGAAAAAAAGCTTAATGGACATTTTATGGCAACCTCCCGGTGTTGGTAGCGAGGGGAGGGGGGTGGCCATACATCATGCTAAAATTTCAAATACGTAGGCACATAAAAATCTCTCATCGCCGAAAAGGTAATTCAACTTTAGTGATTTTTTTTGTTGTCTTCCCAAACTGTGTCCGAAAAGTCGGGCTTTCAAAATGAAAAATTGAATTTGTTGATTCTTTTCCGCCCCCCGCTTTGGTATCCCATAGTGAATAGTCAAGCTCTTAAATTGAAATGCTCGTTACGCACACTTTTGCACTGTTTATATGCGTGAAAATTCGCCTTGATTTATGCAACAATTGCCAAGGCGAGGAGAGCAGTTTTTTCACCATTTTTAGGTTGGGAGGTTAAGTTAGAGTGCAGAGAAATGCAGCTAGTTTGGAGAGTGCATAAGTAGTAATGGGAATGAATGTGTGGCCAAATGAATTTATGCAACAAGTTAGGATAATTGAATTTTATGCTTAAGGTGCAATAAATTAAGTAAGGTAAGGTAAGAAAAGTGACTTCTGGATTTTAACATGAGTTAGAAAGCCTGTCAAGCAAATCATCTTGACGTAATTGAATGGCCTCCCGTCTTCAGAAAAGTTAATTTCGTGTTTGTTTTGAATCTATTTATTCAAGTTCCGCACTCTAACAAATGTGAAATTCGGTCAAGTCCGTCAGGAACAATAAATGATTAATTTCAATTTAAATTAAAAGGTCTTAATTGAATTGTATCTAGTGCACAATAAAATACGTTCAATTGACTGTTTTGTATTTAATTTATTTTTAGTTTTTTCTTCTAGTATTTGAGAATGACAGAAGCAGACAAATGAATGCAGTTTCTAAATAAAACTATTTTAAAACATTTTACTAAATTGTTTAATTAAAATGTGGAAAAGGGGAAACGTGCTAAAAGTTTGTTAAATTGTTTGATTCCTTTTGTTGCATTTTGTATTATATATCTTTAAATTATGTGATATGGTTTGGTATTCATACGTACTAACCCAAGCTTCATTTCATACTTGAGTTGTCCCCACAAGCTTTCCTAACTTTTGTCAAGTAACCACAAAAAAATCAGCAAAAAGAAAACTACTTTTCAACTGTAACAAGTGCAAATAAAGTATTTTTTTATTTTTTACAAAAACCACACGCATAACCACACCTTAAGCTCTTTCTCTCCCCGCATGACTTCTGGGTCTACCGCACATACACACAGACAAACACAAGTCATAAATTTTTATTTGTATGATGATGACTTAAGTTCTACGTGCGTTACATCACCTGCTACCCTGCACCTCTCGCACCCACACGCATACTCACTCTCTCACTCACCTTCACTGGGCTTTAGTTAAGTGCATGATTATGCTTTTAGTGGCATGTTGAGGTTTGTCAGTAAGTTGATGTTTCGACTTCGAAACAGGAACTCGTACACACCCCTGTGTCCTCTCTTTTATCTGCGCTCATACGTGCATCTATGGTAAATTCTCTTTGGTACAATTTTTGTCAAAAATAACAAATAAAAGTATAGCAAGTTATTTTAGAATTATATTAGTTGTTGCTTGGTTTCTAGCAAGCTTTTAAGCTTCTTTTCCGGCTCTAATTAAATAGTTTTGAATTGAGAAAGAGAAAATAGTAAAAGTAAAGCTTAAAATGGTCCGTAACTTTGAGTTGGTCTAAGCTTGATTTTGAGGTTTGGAGGGTTTTAGGCTTGTTGGCTACTTTAAAAGTTCGGCATTATTTAGCAAAAACATAATGTGAAGTTGCCAAGTCTTGGCTTAGGATTCGATAGAGTGCCCAGATTTCAAAATAGACTTAAGCCACGAGCTGTCAGAAAACTCATGCTCGTTTTGGCATAGCGTGTGTGAATGTGTAGCCACTGACACGAAGTTCATTTTGCACTGCGTTGTTGTTGTCGCAGTAGCCCAGCAATAAGCATATACTGTCAGTGTGTCGACTGCGCTGCTGCTTAGCACTTTTTTTATGCACACAGCGACGCGCCGAGTGCCTTAGTCCTAGTGCTACGCTCAGTTCAGTGGCGTAGATAGCTTTTTGCAATGGGGGGTGATGAATTTCTGATTTTTTTATACCCTTGGAGAGGGTATATTGAAATTGTCCGGATGTTTGTAACGCACAGAAGGAAGCATCTCCGACCACATAAAGTATATATATTCTTGATCAGCGTGACGAGCTGAGTTGATATAGCCATGTCCGTCTGTCCGTCCGTCCGTCTGTTTCTATGCTATCTCCTCCGTCAGTTTTAAAGCTATCGTAACCAAACTTTGCACGAAGTCTTTTGGTACAAATACGCTGCACATTTGTCGGAACTGGCCTGATCGGATGACTATAGCATATAGCTGCCATAGGAACGATCGGTTGAAAAAGTAGTTCTAGTGAGAAAAACTTTTTTGTTTTCCATGCTATCGCTACCAAACCTCGTATTTATAAGTTTTTTATGCTTTCACATAATTTCAGCAAGTTTTATGCAAATCGGGCAACTATATAGTATAGCTGCCAAACAAAAGATAGATCTGACAAAAAGTTTAAGTATGAAAAACTTTTTGGTTTTCACTGCTATCGCTCCCAAACTCGTTACTGATCAATATGATATGCTAACACATAATTCTGTCAAGTCTGATCTTAATCGGATGACTATAGCTTATAGCTGCCATAGGAATGATCGGTCGAAAAAATTGTTTTAGTGAGAAAAACTTTTTTTAGCGTGTTTGTACGTTTCAGTTATAAATATAATCTGTCTCAACACAATTTTAGAGGATTTGATCAAAATCGGATGAACATATCGTATAGCTGCCATATAAAAACTGGCAGAAATATATCATGCTCCATGGGTATATAAACTTCGGTCGAGCCGAAGTTAGCTTCCCTCTATTTTTATACCCTTGCAAAGGGTATTATAATTTTGCCCAGAAGTTTGCAACGCATAGAAATATTCATTTCCGACCCTATAAACTATATATATTCTTGATCAGGACGACGAGCTGAGTCGATTGAGCTTTGTCCGTCCGTCCGTCTGTCTGTCCGTCTGTCTGTCTGTTTCTACGCAAACTAGTCTCTCAGTTTTAAAGCTATCGAGCTGAAATTTTGCACAGAGTCTTCTTTTTACTGCACACTGCTAATATGTCGGAACCGACCGGATCGGATGACTATATCTTATAGCTGCCATAGGAACTATCGGTCGAAAAGTGGGTCTTTGTGAGAAAAACTTTTTTGTTTTTAATGTTAACGGCTCCCACTTCAGCAATTATTAATATTTTACGCTTTCACATAGATTAAAGAATCGGATGACTATATCTTATAGCTGCCATAGGAACTATCGGTCGAAAAGTGGGTTTTAATGAGAAAAATTTTTTGTTTTTAATGTTAACGTGTCTCACATCACCGATTATTAATATTAAACGCTTTTATACAGATTTGGAAGTTTTGGTCAAAATCGGATGACTATATCTTAAAGCTGTCATAGGAACTATCGGTCGAAAAGTGGGTTTTATTTAGAAAAATTGTTTGTTTTTATGCTGGCGTTTTTAAACTCTGATGTATTAAAACATTTGCAAGGGTATAAAAACTTCGGCAAAGTCGAAGTTAGCTTGGCCTTTTCGTTTTTTCATTCTTATTTTTTGTTATCGGTAATAGTCTAGTATTCCGGCCTACTATCGGAAAATTTAAAAAAAATATTCTTTCGATAGAACGCGAATTATTAAGAATTTTCACTAAAAAAATTTTGGATTTCATCTATGGTTTCTTTTTAAAAGAGTTTAAACAATGCAGGTTTTGTATAATACAAAAGTATATACAAGCTTTTCGTCAAATGTCAAATAAATATATTGAAACGACTTACTCCAAGAACATAAGGTTATTAGTTGCCTAATATAAGACACCCTTAGCTCAAAAAATTCCTTTGATGGACCGCGAACTATCAAGAATTAACATGCAATAATGTTTTGGCGATCAGCCATGGTTTCTTTTTTAATCTTTATCTTTAAATCAAATTTTAAAAATTTTAATTCGAGTCGTCAAAAAATTGTTTGAAGTGCGGGGCAGATTAAGTGGTCATAACAAGGATGATTCATAAAATAATTTCTGGTTAAGGAGGGTTTTTCAAAAACACACACCCACACAAATCATAAAAATGATCTCGCTGGATGTAAAGTGCGGACTGCCACGTTTGACCGCAGAAAAGAGCAATATTTCAAAAAAATTTTACATATGTGTGCTTTACCGACCTTTATGATAATCAAACCATCAATAGTACGGTGCCTCTAGGTCTCGTTATGTTTGCACATAACTTCAAAAAACAGATACACAACACACCACAAAGGAGGCTAGGTGGTCATACAGCTGTTTCTATTTCCTAAACGACTTGACAGCAAAAATTTTACAAATTCCGTTTCCAAAATTTTTTTGTCAAATATTTCCAAAATTTTTCAACTAATGTTGTCAAGGAAAAATAATTTTGAAGCAAAGTATGGGAAAAAAGCGCCGCTGTCCAAAAAATTGTTTTTAAATCGACAGACATTTAAAAGTATTTATACACAATCCGCTAAAACAATAAACATTCAACTCGTTTTAACTTCCCACAGGAAAAAATTTGCCCACATTTTCATAAAAGTTTGGCTTATATTTTAATAAAATTAGGGAATTTTTGGGCCAAATTTGATCAACTTATTTACGTAGGAAACAATAATTTGTGAGTTTAGCTGCCTCTAGGTCGGAAAAAGTTGCGCTTGTTCACAACTGTAAACAACTTATGCATTACACATCAAAAAGAGCTGGTTGCCTATACGGTACCGTTTCATCCTCCCTAGGAAACAATAGTTTTAGATTTCAGTCATGCAAAATCTGCGATGATGGCTATTTAGCCAAGCTTTCGTCAAAATTTGGGCAAATTATTTGCCTGTGAGACCTAAGCCAGAAAAATGGGAATGGAATTCAATTTTGTTGTTAAAGCCCCGTACGCAGAAAGACAGAAATTTCCTCTCGTCACAGTATTTCAAATAATTGGAAACACCTTGGCTTTGCTTTGATGCTCATGTGCTGTTAGAAAGTGTTTCTATCTATGTAAAATACTGTGACGTCTGTCATTCTGCGTACTAGGCTTAAGTCGTCACAAAATTGTTACTTTTATTATTTATTTGACATCGGATGAATAGCATAAATAATAGCATTAATACATACACATTTTTAATAAAACCTGAATTTTTTCAATTTCATTTAAAAAGAAAACATGTATGTAAAAAACATAAACCCTGCGATTGTTTTCCATGAAAATTCTTTATAAATCGCGATTAATCGAAGGAAAATTTTAACAAGTTTTTGAGAGAAGGTAGGAATTAGTATTCCTTACTGTAACCTTATCTTATTTATTAAATTATTTATTTTAAAAAATTAGCTCGTTTTTAGATTATTTGCTTTGTAAACTCAATGGGGGGGGGGATTGATCATCTTAATCACCCCCCTATCTACGCCACTGGCTGAGTTCGTTAGTTAATTACAGAAATCATTAGAAAACGTCTATTTTATGCAATACAATAGGCAATCATTCATCAAATAGGTGCAATTATCGATTACTTACTTGCGATTACGAAAAAGCTTTGATTGCAGGTAATATATACTCACTAAAACAAATTAAATAATAAGGCATTATAAAAGTTGGTCACACTGAAAACTTGATTAATATCGGTAATCGCTTACATCGATCATTGCTAATATTAAATTGGTACACTTTTAGCAATTTACCAAGAACTTTAAATTGGAATCAAGTGTAATCAGTGTCAATTGAACGAAACAACTTGATTTAAGTACAAAATTACTTATTTCAATTACGAATTTTTTAGTCCCGAAATACACTGTTTCGGCATATTGCAAATACCGAGTGACGAACGCTACATTCGTACTCGTTTTCGGATTATAATATAAAAATAGTTTGGACTCTTAAAAGAGATACCTTCAACTTAAACAAAGTGCTTATATTGAGATTTTATTGTACTTTGGAATAGCATAAAACATTATTTAATAATGAATATTTGTTGCCAAATAATTGATCACTCAAATTTGTGACGCACGCTACAAGAACGGAAGGAACTTTGAAAGTTGAAGTGTGTGTTTCGGAATTTTTAGCAAACTTTGCTTTGTGTGCTTTACAATATCTAATACCTGAAAGAAAGATAAATGTAAGAGGCCCAAAAAATTTTGTCGTTTTTATCAAAGGCTGTGGGAACAATTTGTATTACACGCTACGTCACGTACTTGAATTTTTTCCATCATTTTATTTATATTTATATTGCATTATTATATTTATATTATTAACTAACAGTTAGTTGCAATCACAGTCTCTTATATTCATTTTTGACCCTCTGTACCCTCAAAAGATAGCAAAAGTAAAGGTAGTCTATAAGCACTTTTATAAAAAAGATAAAAAATTATGCCCCAATGGGAAAAATAGATCTACCTTGAAATTAAATATTTAAAAACGGGTTATAAATAAATGTAAGATTGGCTTACATTAGTTAAATTTAAGTGATTCCCTATGAAAATATAAAAAAACATAAAGGCCTGTTCCCGTTTTCGATTCCGATCAAATCATGCGGAATCGGAATTGTTAAATGTACTCGCTTCCAAAAACTGACTGTGTTCTTTGGCTTTTAACTTCAAAACTCCATTTACCTTCATTCAACCGTCTTTATGACAAAAAGATTCGCCTGAATTCATTAATCGTCTCTTAGGAATCACAGCTCTTACCAATTTCGATCAATCGAATTCGGAAACGGGAACAAGCCTGATAGTGTTTTTTATCACTTGTAATTTTTTGGTATTTTAGGTCAGCGTTAAGTTCACATAACGCTTACTCTTTAAATAAGTGAAAATAATAGAGGGAAGGGACCGAAGTTTATATATTCATAGAGCATGATATGTCTCTGGCAATAAGGAAAAACAGCACACGTAAGTTTTTCCTTCTTTTCAAGAGAGCAATTATTAACTTTAAATAACTCTGTGAAAAAAGTGATTGGACCGATAGTCAAATTTTCAGACAGATTGGAAGCGTTGTTCTTTCAAGTATATAAATCTTTTTAAAAATCAAGTTTTTATTTTTATAATTGGACTGACAGGCCAAAAATGCTTTAGTGTTGTTTTTCCATATTTTATTTTTGTGATACAGACAAGCACATCAATAAATGTGTTGTTTTCCAATGTCAGTGTACTCAAAATTGTCTAACACATCTCAACTTGTGCTGTTTTTCCATTTCCGTATCAGGAGAACTTTATTAAGTTTTTGAGTTTTGCTGCTTTTCCCCAATATCTAAAATTTTACTTAATTTATAACCGTCACATTATGTTAATGTACCCATAATATTTATTAATAAAACAATATGTAGAGATTTAGAAACGTAGGAGCTAAACAACGATTTCAATTGTATATTACAGCAGCAAGTAATCCACGTTGCTTCCTAAAATCATCTTGATATATTGAAACAATTTTTTTAACAGTAGAGAATGTATTTTGTATTAAAAACGAGAAGGCCAAGCTAACTTCGTCTTTGCCGATGTTTTTATACCCTTAAAAATGTTTTAATATATCAGAGTTTAAGAACGCCAGCATTCAAACAAACAATTTTTCTAAATAAAGCCCATTTTCCGACCGATGGTTCCTATGGAAGCTATAAGATATAGTCATCCGACCCGGTCGTTTCCGATATATTAGCAGTGTGCAGTAAAAAGAAAACTCTATGCAACGTTTCAGGTCGATAGCTTTGAAACTGAGAGACTAGTTTGCGTAGAAACAGACAGACGGACAGACAGACGGACGGACAAAGCTCAATCGACTCAGCTCGTCACCCTGATCAAAAAAATATATAGTTTATAGGTCGGAAATGAATATTTCTATGCGTTGGCAGCTTCTGGTCAAAATTATTATAGGGTATAAAGTGGCGAATTTTGAAAATCTTGCTCAACAGCAAATCTGGATCGACACGTCGCAACGTTCGGAATGTCACCGTTTTTCCAACTTTTGTTGAAATCATGAAAACATGGATTAATAAGGTGCACAATGCTTAGGAGATCCCGTGTTTTTCTTGGAAATGAGTGACTCTATAGTCACTATTTTAACGTCACTTATTGTAAGTGAACTCATTCCTCTCTTCACGACGTTTAAGACTTCAAACGGTTCTGTTTCGCGCAAAGAGGGTTTGCCCTTAATTTTCCTCAAATCATTGCTTGCTTAACGCAGACACTTCACATCCCTCTAAGCCAATTTACCTTTCGGAACAGTAGCTTAGTTTTCGCCAAGGATCCGAAATCAGCAGCAAATCAGTAACAAGAAACTGCTTTTTTGTACCAAGTAAACAAAAATATCAATGTGGAATAACAGCATAAGTCATAGTGTATAGTTTGGAATAAAAGCACATCTCAGATGTGGATTTTTTTTTTTGGACTGAAAATAGAAAAGCAATTCTGTCATAAGGCAGATGCCGACTTGGGAAAAATGACACATCTGAGATATGTAGTTTTGCCTTTTATAAATTTAAGCAATCAAGACTTATGTTGTTTTGTTTAACCGTAATATCTTTGTAACCACTCACCCGATTGGTGTGAAATTTTGACACAATATAGAAAAGAAACCGAGGAAGCCATTGGTATTAATATCTGAATTTTGACATAACTCGAGATATGCTGTTATTCCTTTTTGCCACAGATTTGCCTGAAAGTATTTAATATGGCAGCTGTACTATATATTTATCTGTTTTTATCAAACTCTCCAAAATGGTGTTGAAATGGATTATATTTAGAACTAGAAAGTATTAAGATGCTGACAATTACTACGTTTATACACACAAAATTTATTGTGATTAATGCCCTTTAAAATGCTTCTGAAAATACTCAATTGAGAATAATATTTATTCTTTTTAGGCTAAAAACTAAATTATTTTTTATAACTGTAACTGGTCCGACAATTTTTGTGAATGTTCCGTGTGGATTATGTATGATTCTGTCATATCTGATTACAATGGGCTTGTTCAGCAGAATAATTGATCCCTGAGCAGGTATCAGAAAAAATTTTGCATCTAGTAGTTTTTGATGTTGGAGGGAGCAGTATCACTTTAAAGTAGCGTACTATTTCTTTGATACATGCTCCTGTATCATGATACCTCAAATTGGCTATTATGATGCCGCATTACTCAAGTTTAGTAGGAAGATTATTGCAAATTTATACTTGATCATGGAGCAAGTTGTTCTGCTGAACACCGTATTGATAATTATAAATGACATAAAGCATACTTTGAAGGGCATTACTCACAATAAATTTTGTGTGTATAAACTTAGTATTTGACAACAAAAAAGTTTTTTACACTAGAACTACTCTTTCGACAGACCGTTCCTATGGTAGCTATATGCTATAGTCATCCGATCCGGCCAACTGCGACAAATGTGCAGCGCATTTGAAGTGTTGGACTTTGTGCAAAGTTTGGTTAAGATAGCATTAAAACTGACGGAGGAGACTGCATAGAAACAGACGGACAGACGCACAATGCTTTATCAACTCAGCTCGTCATGCTGGTCACTCTAAGCCCAGGAAATTCATTCACCAAAGTTCATCATTAATTCATTCTTTAACATAATTTTAGAAGGGAATTATAGAAACAATTTTTTTTCAAAAAAATTATTTTTTCCCACCCCTTTTTTATTAAGTTAGTATTTTTGGTGTGCTCTTTTTTAAATAAAATAGTTTTTGTTTTTAGTAAGTAATTTTAAATTTAAAATTTTAAGTTAAACCTATTTTATCCGCTTTTGTGTTCCGGCAAAAAAATAAATTTTAAAAAAAAATTATTTTTGAGGTAGTATTAAAAATTTTTTTTTTAAATAAAATTTTATATATAAGAAATTTCCTTATTGGCTTTCAGATAAAAATTATTGCGCTTCACCCCACACCTTACAGGTGAGCTCCAGGTAGGGGTTGAAAAAAACCTTACATGAAGACTACTTTTCTACAAGCTGAAAAACACATAACTCTTAATATTTTTTCCCCAAAAGTCGTCAATTATTTTAAGGAAAGGTCTAAAATAGTACGAAATAAGAAAACCCGAAGAAAAAGTAGCACTAGGAGACCTTAGCACACCTGCGAAAGTGTCTGTTCGAGTAATCGAACAACGGCGGTAGCTGTCAAATTGAATCAGCGAGTAACATGCTTCAATTTGCACGCATGTTCGCTCTCTCTCCCTCTAACGCTGCAGCTTTTCGTTGCTAGCGTGTATTTTTTGTGTTCTCTTTTACTATCGTCTGAATGTTCAATGCAAGAGGCTGCACGTGTTTCTGTAAAAAAAATAGAAAGTAAGTAAGTGTTTAATCTACAACTATGCTAGTTTTATCAATTGTAATAATAAATCGCTTCACCAGGTAATGGAGAAGTCGTCAGTAATCCGCAATCGTAAAGCACTTTCTTTGAAAGAATTTGTCGACGCATTATTACACAGCAACAGTGATGATGAAATAGAAGTTATTACTGTAATTCCTCCTGAGCAGTTCGATGGAATAACTGATGAAGAGGACATTGACGATGAAGTTATCATGGACGACGAATCGTTAGAGAATGATCTGGCTGGCACATTTGAGATTGAGACCCGTAAGGACCGGCAAGGTGTGACATCCAACACAGATGTTATTGAAATTAGACCTTACGTACGGCGATCCACTCGGATGGTTGCCATTAATAATAACAATGAAAACAGTGATGATAAAGATGATCTACCCTCAACATCATCCGGCAAACGGAAAGTATTTACGCAAAACAAGTTGGTTCGAAAAAATCAGCGCCAAGCCAGAACACTAAAAAACGCCTACCTCTAAACTGCCAGCTGCCAATTTCAAATCTCGGTCATTATGCCAACTGCTAAATGGACAAACGTTTCTGTTGCGGTAAAGTTACCTTTTGATATTATCAATGTGCCAGGACCGTTAGCATTGCAGCAATTAGACATTGCCAACCAGCTGCGCAATCGATCGCTATCTAACTTCTTCTTCAATTTTTTCGACAATGATTTATGTGAGCTGATCCTCAGCGAAACCAAGAGATATGCCACTCAACACAATGATGTGCATTTTGCCGAATTATTCAACACAGTCTTTAAAGATTCATTGGAATTTTAATATTGTCTGGCTACCACAAAATGCCACAAATAGAAAATTATTGGTCCACCAATCCAACTCTTGGTGTTCCAATTGTGGGTCAAACCATGTCTCGCTCAATGTTCAGAAAAATAAAACAAAATCTACACTTCAAGGATAATGATAACCTCAATCGCAGCCCTATGGTGGTGTTGCCGATTCCTACGATAAAAATATTGGATTGGGAGCCTCTGTGGTCATGGATATGGCAAGCCATTTAGAATTTCCTGCCCGGCATCAACTATATTTTGACAATTTTTTTACATCGCACCACTTGATATGCTTATTGACTGAAAGGCGTATATGCGCCACAGGAACTGTGCGCGCTAATCGAGTTGGCACACCAGCTCCAAAGTTGAGGACTCGAAAAGAACTGCCTGAAGGTAACAAAGGCTTACGTCTTTATTGCAATAATGTAATTTTTATACTTGAAAAGTGTATTATAATTTTGCCCAGAAGTTTGCAACGCATAGAAGGAATCATCTCCGACCACATAAAGTATATACATATATTCTTGATCAGCATTACGAGCTGAGTCTATTTGCTTTGTCCGTCCGTTTTTTCTATGTTTTCGACGGAACTAGTCCCTTTTTTTTTATCTATCTTAACTTAACATTTTTTTTTTTATTCCACCTTGTTATTTTTTGAAACAACCGTTATTTTTTCTTGTTTTTTTTTTTTTTTTTTAAGAAAAACTGTTTTGTTCTCAATAATCCAATCTCAAACACGGTCATGGGGTATTTTTTTTTTTTTTTTATCTGATTTTTTTGGTTTGGTCTTAACCGCTTAGCCAGATATTTTGTGTTTTATGAAAGGTAATTTATTGTTTAGCTTTCCTCGTTATATATACGCATATGCACCTGGATTCCTGCTTCTCCGCTTTCCACAAGTGGCATTAAAATAAACAATATTATAATTATTTAAATAAATAATTAAAAAGTATTCTATAAAATATAATTTCAAAACAGCAAAATTAAATGTTCGTGCAACCTATTCGTTTATTTGGTGTGTAGGAACTGAATTTATAAATGTTATCTGAATCGTGCCCTACCGCCGTTGTTCGACTAGTCGAACAGTCTCACCTGGCGAAACTATCATAGGTAGAATTTTTTTGACTTCATGTTTTGTTTATTGGGTTTTAATTACCTAAGGAAAGTTTAGTTTTGCTTATAAATAATTTTTTTCGGGCGGCAAGGGGGTTAATGGTTAGGACGAATAGTTCTTAATAAAAAAAAAGTTTTAAATAAGAGTTTTTCCAATTCTGTTATTTTTATTATTATATTAACATATTTTTACTGTGTCTTCGTTGCGAGGTCAAGAAAAGTAAATACGTTTACTCTAAATAAAATACGGTAATTCTGGTCTGAACCTTGAAAAAATTGACAAAAATATTACAGATATTCTATACTTACAGATTTTAGTCGGCGATGCCAGCTGCATACAGCGGACCTTCCTCATCTTAAAAAACTGTTTTCAGGAGCAGCTCCCTCTGTTCTGGGTGCCATTCTGCCTTCTTTAGATATGGCCGCAGCTCTAGTTTCTGAGCGGATTAATCAGTTTGAGCATTATGTAGCATAGCCTTCGATAATTATCAATTAAAATTCGATTAACAATTGATATCGATCTGCGGCTGCAACATGTATCCATACAAATTAAGGAACCAGCCGATATTTCACAGCTTTACTTTCTCGAAATTTATTTAGTCAAAAATTTCTTGTTTTAGCAAAGACATTGTTCGACTAAAAAGGCTATATCTTCTAAAGTATTTCGAATTCCAAAAAATCCTATCCAAGCTATAAAAAAATGCAACAAAAATAATCGAAAAAAATGTTGCACATGGAGAATACCCCCTTAATTTAAATACATTCAAGAATATAACATACTTGAAATTTATAGTTCAAAACGGTATATATTCTATCCTGGTCAACCTACAACTCTGCCTGTCGTTTTTTTTTTCTGAGTATAGAATCGACAATCATATAACCCGAAATGCAGAACAAAACTATCTGCTGAATTTCCCCGATTATTTAAGAGAGGAAACCAATTGTCAAATTCATCGTTCTAACTACACTTTATCGGAAACTTTGCTTCATTTACATATATCAGACTTTTCAGAAATTAAAGATCTGAAGAAAAAATGTGTGTAAATAAAAATGAGATTAATAGAGTGATGGAATGGTATGAAATAAAATGTTCATTGTTCATTCATCAAATAAATATAAGTTTATCGAAATTTTTACCAGTGGAGGAAAAATTAAAATTTAACCGAATGTTTGTTTCTGTTTTGGTAGTGATAACCGGTTATGTAAATAAAAACCCTTTATTACAGACAGTATATACAGTTAAAAATTAAATTTAATAAAAAATTTCGGTAACGGTTACGGTTTCGGTTACACATTTTATAGTGTTTTTAGCAGTTAAGGATTACGGTTTCGTTTACGATATTCCTCTCTGGTGGCCGTACTATAAATTATTGGACACTATATTCGGACTGAGCTGATCTTGTTAACTAAGCATTGTGGAAATCTGAAAGCCAGCCATTTTGGGATATAACAATACATTTCCAGATTCAACACTCGCTTTTATCTTTTCATTCAATGAATATAAAAATTGCTGCATTTCGCCTCAAGTTATGTGAAAGGAATATCTTCTCATATACACATATATGCTTTTTTCGACCCATAACATTGATAAAATCATAAAAAATAATACCACACAGGTTGGTAGCATATTTTTTTACTGCATACTTTGTGACTGGCAAAGAGCATAAAAAAAGTATGCAATCAACTTTGATAGGCATAAGCTTAAACTACTCTCAACTACCGCACACAAGTATTACCAGACATTGTTACCATCATAAAAAACGGCACCAAAATAAACAAAATATATAAATTTTAATAAGCGCTCGTATAAACATAAGTTTCAGGGAAGGCAAACCAGCGGGAATACGAGAAGTTTGTGTAAATTATTGTTTCAGGCCGAATTAAAACGTTTTTAAAAACTGCTAGACAAACTGGCAGACTGTCTGCCAAGATCCCTACCCATGTGTCATGCCTCGCCCTCCCCCCTCAGAAAAGGGAGGATGAAATGGCAACATCTACATAAATTTAAGTCAAACAAAGCGTAACGTTCGTGTTTTTTCTTCACTCCAATTCGAGTTGGGGTAAAAGCAAGTTTGTCGCGTTGCCAAAATGCCAAGGAAATTCTAATGTCGCCATCCTCTGTAGAAAATGTTGCGTTTTATAAGGCGTAAACACTCAGAATGTGAGTGAGCAGACTTCACCACAATTATGTGTGTGTGTGTATGTTGAAGAAGAAAGAATCACAGCTCGAACCCGGCACTGCCTGGCCTGGAGTGTGGTGAAATGATGCGACAAAGTAGCAAATGAGGTTGCCGGAGCCTGCAGGCTTCAGTTGCTTCAGTTGCTGTGTTTACTGCAACATAAATCAAAATCAAAAGCAAAAGCAAAAAAGGGAAAAAACTACACGCCTGGGATATGTGGCTGGCGAGTCTTGTGTGTGGTGGAAGGAAATGCAGCAGCAGCGGCTCCATGTAACTCACATAGTTAGATATGTTGGAAATAAACAAATTTTTTCCGGATCTTTCAAGGGGGGCAAAAGGTAGGTGGACAGCTACAGGGACATGAAAATGTCAAGTGTAAAGCACCAGATAAGTGAAATGTGACTTTTTGAAGAAGTTTCCATTATTTACGGGTAGTACATGTACAAATTTTAGATGGCAAAATAAAACCAGTTTTAGAGTGTCCCAAAACTAATTTGTATTTTTCAGATCGAATCTGCTAATAAACAAGTAAGAGCGCAGTTCTAGAGTGGCCGTTTACAAAATATCACAGGACCAATTCACACTTAAGAAACGTAACAAAGAACTCACAGGCTTTAGATTTGTCCTAAGTTTTATTCACAGTTCTATCTTTAAATTGTGGAGGAGAAAACTTGCAAAATCT
Organism: Lordiphosa stackelbergi; assembly: GCA_018904235.1. Lineage (NCBI taxonomy): Eukaryota > Metazoa > Arthropoda > Insecta > Diptera > Drosophilidae > Lordiphosa > Lordiphosa stackelbergi. The sequence continues at coordinate 84,406 of JAEIFU010000381.1, forward strand.
GATACAAACTTAATCTGGGTATGGTATACACCAACCTACTTGCAAAAGCTTGTGGCTGTATATGTTAATGTATCTGAGATCGACACGTTCATTCAGAAGACTGTTTTAACTTGAATATTATATTCGAATAATCATATTTAGATATGTGAAACACAGCGTAGGTCAAACCCATATCTTTCTTTGTAACTTTACATAGAATTAAGGCTGCTGACAAGCCATATGTATGACTTCACAAACGCGTGCTTTTATACCCTTGCAAAGGGTTATTATAATTGCCCAGAAGTTTGCAACGCATAGATATTCATTTCCGACCCATAAACTTATATATATAGGTGCGAGCTGAGTCGATTGAGCTTTTTCGTTCGTTTTTTTGTTTTTTTTTCTCGTCTGTCTGTCTGTTTCTACGCAAACTAGTCCTCAGTTTTAAAGCTATCGAGCTGAAACTTTGCACAGAGTCTTCTTTTTACTGCACACTGCTAATATGTCGGTACCGACCGGATCGGATGACTATATCTTATAGCTGCCATAGGAACTATCGGTCGAAAAGTGGGTCTTTGTGAGAAAAACTTTTTTGTTTTTAATGTTAACGTGTCTCACTTCTTCCGATTATTAATATTATACGCTTTCACATAGATTTGGAAGTTTTTGTCAAAATCGGATGACTATATCTTATAGCTGCCATAGGAACTATCGGTCGAAAATTTTTTGCCCGCCCAAAGTTTTTTTTGTTTTAACGGTCCTACTCACTCCAGCCGAGAAATATTACGCTCGATTTGAAGTTTTTCTCAAAATCGGAGACTATATCTATAGCTGCCAACAGTCAAGGGTTTTTGTTTGTTTGTTTTTAATGTTAACGTGTCTCACTTCAGCGATATAATTATACGCTTTACACAGATTTGGAAGTTTATGTGAAAATCGGATGACTATATCTTATAGCTGCCATAGGAACTATCGGTCGAAAGTGGGTTTTTGAATTTTTTTTTTAATGTTAACGTGTCTCACTTCCGTATTTATACGCTTTCACATAGATTTGGAAGTTTTTGTCAAAACGGAGACTATACTATAGCGCTAGGAACTATCGGTCGAAAAGTGGGTTTTATTTAGAAAAATAGTTTGTTTTAATGCTGGCGTTCTTAAACTCTGATGTTTTAAAACATTTGCAAGGGTATAAAAACTTCGGCAAAGACGAAGTTAGCTTGGCCTTCTCGTTATATACACGGATGTGACCTACACACATCCTTAGTAAAGATTCAAAATCCAGGGTTGAGGAATTCTAAATAAAAGCAAGATCGCTCGCAAGAGTGAGTCAGTACAAATACAAATATACAACCGTGCTCATTAAAAGTGTACACAGAGGGAAAAAAGCTGTTCAGAAAATAAGTTGCCTTCAACTTAAAATTAGAAAAAGATGTTCTAAAAGTTCTTGAGAACCAATGTTCCAAATTGTCTTGGAATGAGTAAAGTTGTTCTCAATCGAATAATATTTGTTTTAAACAACAACAAAACCGGTTACCAACACAGAGATGCAAGAGAGAAAAGCGAGTAGGCTCTCTATTTGATCTCACTCTTGTCAGCTCAACAAAGCATAAGTGGCCCTCTAGACGTGCATCTGCAAAACTGTTCAATGGCTGAATGGGCTAGCGCATCATTCCATACGTTGAGTGCATAAGTTAGCGGGCTCAAGTCCCAGTCAAGCCCTAACAAATTTTTCTGTGTTTTTCTGACAAACTAAAATGAAACGAGTAAGGTGGAGTGGGTCGTTGAAGCGATGTTTCTGATTCCTATGGATATATGGGTGGAGGGAGAAGAATCAGGCGAGCATATTATCCAGGAGTCTTGCCTCCCTTCACTCGAATAATGGACAAAATTAATTCGATTGAATTATCTGGGGATAAGCCCCAATTCAAGTTTGAGGGAAATTTGCACGCCTCGCAGGACTCGCTTGCACAGTCAAACTCTAAACTCTAAATGCTGAAAGTGAAATTTCTGTATAAGAAATTTTAACTACGTACATTTACTGAATAAATGAGAATCCATATGGGGCAAGACCGTAACCCTAACCGTAACCCACACGTAACCGGAAAAAAGCGATCGGCCAAAACAGTACCCGTAACCCAAACCGTTATTCGTTTCGGTTTTAACCTCTGATATCATCTCAATTTGAGTTTTTGAGTTCTTAAAAATTGTTCTTGAAGTAAGAACATTGTACTACAACTGAGAAAACCCGTTCATGCATACTTTTTGGTAACGATTGTGCTCATTTTGAGTCCAATGTTCTCGGTTTTTCCCTCTGTGTATAAGTCTTTACACGAACGGACAGATTGAAAAAATTGTAAAGCTCCCTGATTACTTTGTGTTTGTATATAATTTATTTGTTAAAATGAAATTATTTCTTAATATCATTGGCTTCATTAGCTTAATTTTAAGACATTTTCGAATTTACGGTTGATTAAAATAAATCAATCTGGCAAAAGGAGGATTAAGTAAAGCGTGGAAAATACGGTGGCTCCTTACACATATTAAATTCTATCCGTCCCGTCCTAAGGGACTCAACCAAATTACGTAGTATATTAGTATATTTTCTTCAGAAGGTCTATGTGGTGAATCATGGTCAGGGACAATTTATTTATAAGAGCGCACCATATACATTTGTTTTTATATTAGATCTCCAGAATTTTCCTTTTGATCAATTTATGTTAATCAACGCAGTAACTATTTAAACATGTGTACCTATGTGTCTTTATTATGCAGCAACCAAAACAGGGAAATTTCATTTCTTAAAATAGAAAATATTAGAAGCAAACTTAACATTTTCTTATTTAAAATCGGGGAAAAAAATAAAAAATAATTCTAGCAAAGGTCACAATTCCCTTTGCCCTCTGAATTTTTATTTGCAAAAAGTTTAGTGAAAAATAAGCTGTTTTGGCAATACTTTTTTATCCTTCAAACAATTTTTCGAATGAATTTTTTAGGACCTAGTTTATTAACAAAGACTCGCATATAAGGTAAGGAGACAACTTATTTTTAAATACAACTTCTCCTGCCATCACCTTTCCGATCTCACCCTCTAACAAAAGGCTGGCTGTGTCTGTTGTGCATATGCGTTTTTCCAAAGCTATCGATGTGTTTTGTATGTGCCGTAGATTTAATGCAATTAGATGAGGCCATTCTCCCAATTTAATTTATTTCTTTTTTGTGAAAAAACACAGTATACACGCACTCAGCGCGCTCACTCTCTCTCGCGTTCTCTGCGAAGCAACTTTCCACAACATTGCCTGAGCCACAGACAACCGTTATGACCCCATACAAACCTTCATTGCTGTTTCAGAAGATTGGTCAAAAGTGTCAAAATTTATTTTCTTAGTGCGCGCCTGCATATCTAAACGAGGTCTATGCCAAATCTCAAACCTGTAGGATAAGCCGTTTAGGCTGGGCGTTGATAATATGTCACCATATCAGTCGGGCGTACACATTTATATATATAGATAGGAAGAAAATGTTCCCTTATCCTGTTACATACATTTGTACAACTTCATGATTCCCTTACCCATTTTCAATAGAGTACAGTATATAAAATGCATTACCTTGTAAGTTGATCTTATTCACTGGGGGAGGACAGGGCGGACGGTGTGAATACCACATTTAAAACAAATTATAGCGAACAAAGCGTTGGCCATGTGTCATCTCAAAGTTTTAATTTAAGGACTTCCTTCAGCAGTTCAGCAGGTAACAAATGAGGCTTGTTGTTCCAAAATAATTTTTGCATTGCTTCGTTTCGACTATATTTTTCAATGCAGCTAAAGCCAGTGATCACTGATTTATGGTTAGATAGCCTGTGTTTAATCTTTGACAATGCAGAATCAAAAAATGGCAGAAATAAAGCAACCCTAATAAGCATCTCTGCTGATGCATTTGTGTTTGACTGAAGCCAAGCGGTTAGTGTACTGGCCTGCTGGGCGGAGGCTCGATAAGTTCGTTCCTAAATTAAAATTTTCTTTTTTAAAATAAATAATATGGTACTTTTCTTGCTGTGTTGTGTACTTTATTAATTAAATAATTATTGCTTGTGAATAAAATAAAATTGAAATTGGCTTATCTTTAGGGCTGTAACCATTTTAATAAAAGGAAGAATATAATATTTTGGTGAAAATGTTTGATGAAAATATTTCTTGTTTGGTGTCACCCAACATATGTATTTATATAAATAAAAATATGTAGACACAATGATGAGTAACAAATAATTTTACACCAAAACAGTAGGGGAAAGTCTACTGTTGTGGACCATTTTTTTAACACGTCTACGGTTGTGGACACCCCACCCCTCTATTTTTGACAGGTAACAGATGCCGCCAAACTGAGTAATGTCAAACTTGTAGTTTGACAGTACACTTAATCTAAGCCAACACCGAAGTGTAAAAACGCATTTGTTTTTTCGCTGTGGGCAAATAAAAAAAACCTTGAAAATTTCTTTGAGTTTACAATTTTTTTAATTTCCACATTGCGTTAAATCGAATCAAAACATTGAAAAGTGGTGTGTATAATACTTTGTTATTTAGTGCAAAAAGTGCACTTTGTGGTGTGATATCAAGTTTCAGTGAAATGTTTGTGTCGTGTAAATTTGCTGAACAAAATAAAAATGGCCACCATTTCCAAGAATGGACACACTTTTGCACCGGTTGTAGGCACATTCGTTTTTAATATTTAAAGCGTGTGTTTGGCCATAAAACTGTCAAACACCAAAAAAGTTAATTTTAATGGGCTGGTCGATGCCATTAAGCAAAGCCTCATCGATAAGAAGGCCGTCAAAGCTACAGCCAAGGAATATGGGCTTCCTCGAAACACTTTAATCCGGTATTTGGAGAAAGTCAGAGCAAATTTTGCAGATGTTTCGTCCGTTGTTGATTCGGTTTGGTTGGAATTCGTTCGTGTGCAGGACACTCGTCTTGGCACTGACGCCAAAAACAATCAAGTCCAGTTTTCGAAAGCCCGGTATTGTTCCGTTTGGCATCGACGCTTTCTCCGAAGCTGACTTCATTGAGGCTGTCGAACGAAATGCAGTAGAAGTCGCCACAGAAGCTGATCTTGATGAAGTCAATCAGCGTCGTATCATCCTTTCCGCCGATTCCAATATTGGGCGAGAAGAAAAGGTGTTAACCTTCTTCGGCTAGCCCTATAAATGTTCGATGAAATTGGGCCGGTGCAAGGAACTTCTCCGAAAAATCCATCGAATCGCGGTCGCAAGCCAATGCAAACCGTTGTGCTAACTTCTCCGGAAGGTGCCGAGGTTTTCCGCGAGAAGGCAAAAAAATCAGCTGAGCGAGCAGCCAAGCGTGATTCTGTGTCGCAGAAGAAGGCGTCTTCGTCATCGGATTTTGTATGGCGCTCTTAACGAAAAAACTGACCGCTGCAAATTCGATCCATTGTGATGTCTGCGATCGTCCTTGAAGTGCGCTGGCATGACGGCCAGCTATTTCACATGCAAAAATTGCATTTCTGAAGGCCATAATTTTTTGATTTTTTTTGCCATTGAAGGCTTCTTAAATAAATAAAGTTTTTTTTTTCATCAATTCATGACCATTTTACTTCATATTTTTTCATTTCTAGCGATTTTACAAAGGTGTCCACAACCGGGTACAAAAAAAATTTTGGCCAAAAATCATCACTTCATATACATGGCTGCAATTTTTTACATCGGTCTAAAACAATGGGTTACTTCAGAGGAAAGTTAGCTAGAGTCTCTCTTACAATGATGTTCATATCACCGCATAATGTTGACTTGGAAAAAAGTTATGGATGTCACCGCAAATAGACTTGGAAAAAAAAAACAGCAAGTTATTAACCGAGCCGCGCTCAAATAAAGCCCAATGGCAACCGAGAGAGACTTTGAGTGCCCCCATGACCGTTTTGGTTAGGAAGTTTGAACCGCGAAGGCCAGCTGTTTGTTTTGGTTCCAAGCTATGAAAGCGGGCATAGGACCCTTGGACTACCTCCACCGCGGCGGTGTCAGCCCGCTGGCCCCGGGGGGCCATCGACCTATTCGGGGACGGGCGCCCTGGGCAGGTGCTGGCGGGGTGGGGCGGTAGAGGCAAGCGGCAATAAAACAATATAGAAAACTGAAATCGGTAGTCGTTTTGAAAAGTCACTGCTTGTTGGTCGCAGAGACCACAGTCATACCGTTTCGTATTTGGCCTGTATATATAGGCACACTAAAATTACGTGGAGCTAATTGATAAAGTGCATCAAAGAACAGGGAAAACAGTTGTTGGTCGGAGGAATGAAAAGTAATTGGCAAATTACGCACTATTACGGTTGCTGGATGTACTTAAAGTGAATTTTTCCTTCATTATGTGATCAATTTAGAAATTGTAAAATTTGACTTGCATTTATTTCTTTAATTGATTGACAATAAATTTTTATTGAATTTAGAAGAACTCCAAATTTGGAATTTGAATTGCCCAGTCAAACCGGAAAGTGAAACCTAATGTTCAGCCTCTCTCACCTACGACAGTTCCATTATCAATCGTTTCGCTTGGATTCTCTTTTATGTATCTAGAACTAATCTTGTTTGGACCAGTGGTTTGCAAAAAGTCAAAAGAGAGCCATTTCATTCGGAATTGAGCACACAAGAACGAAGTCGTAGAATCAAAAAGTAGTCGAATCGAGAACATGCCTGATGATTTCACTTTCCGAGCCCATATGTGAATTTAAATGATTTCAGTTACGGCTTAAATCTCTAGATTCAGCTTTAAACTATGCACAAATTTAATTTCGGGTACATTTACTCACAAAGTGTAGAGATTTCTTTCAGCAAAACTTCGATCCAATCTGAAGACCACAAAGCGCACAAAACAACCATTGAAATTGAATCGCTGGCTTTACTATGGCAAAACGCAATCTGTTGCCTGCACGCCCTAATAATAGACAAATGGCAAACAGAGAAATGCAAAAGGCAACGCGCCTAAAAATAGGCGTCAATATGGCTGTTTGCTGCATGCGAAATGGAATTGAAAACTGGCAAATACACACGCTCAAACACACGCACTGAGCGGCTCCGTCTGCGTCCATTCATTAGGCGACATTCACTCAGGCATCGCATTCCGAGTCTCGCATTGCATATTTTGTGGCTGAAAAGCAAAAAGCAAACACAGTTAGATGGCGAAAATCATCGTCGTATTCAGTTACGTGTAAATGGCAAAATTTTTCGAAATCTGCTTAATAAAATATTTATTCAACGCAAAACAGGTGCGAACTTTCAAATGCATGCCAGCCTTTGCTGTTGGGCCATGTAATTTGTTTATTTATTTTTATTTGTATTTTTTGTTTCACTTTGGTTTTTTTTTTTCATTTAATATTTGAACAGGATGGAAATTGTTTTTGGCATTTGGTTTCAAATTGCGCGCATAAGTATGCAATGATTTTAGCGCTCACTTCATTAAGAGTGCGCGAGTGTGTGTGTGAGTGTGGGCGTGACGTGTGCGTGCTTATCAGTGTGATACGTGTAGAGAATTTCTTCGGTTCTTATTTTTAGTTATATTGTATTTTAATTTATTAAAATGTATTCCCGTCTAACTCACTGCCGTGGGGAGTGAATGCAAATTAAAAAAAAGAATGTAAATTGTTTTATATTTATGTTTAGTTTTCATTTTATTTTTCATTATGCAGCAACTCTATCCGAAATTAATTAAAAGCTGAGCAATTGATTGGACTCACATTTAAATATTGGCTTTATAGGTAAAATTGTGTTCACAATTTCCCAGGCAACTTAACCGAACTGTTTCCCATAATTGTTTCACTTACCCTTATAGCACAAATTAATTTGAAATTCAATCACTTTTTCAATGGTAAAGCATCTACCCTACCCCTCTGGTCAAATGCTGACAAAATGTTTATTATGCAAATCGCCTGACAGGGGCCAAAGGGGGCCCATAGAAACCAAAGCCAAAGCAAAAAGAATCAAACAAACAAAAAATAGACAAAGAAACCCAAAAGCATTAATTAATATTCAAGTGAGCTTTACTCCCTCTCTCCCCAGCGTCTCTCTTCTCTGTCTGCCACGCTTTGCTTGTTATTTAATTTCACACACACACTCATCCTGTGAGAGCGCAGCATCTCCTGCACCCCAGGGAAACTTATCAGTGTCAACGTTGTGCCAATAAAAACTATACTTGCATGCAAATATTTCCACAATCAAACAAATAGCTGCTAACAGGAGCAAGAGGACGACGAAGAGGAGCAAACAAATGCTTGCAGAATCCCACAGGACGCAGCGCCATGCGAAGCATGCAGAAAATAATGGCAGCGAAGCATCTGCCTCACGTTTTCCTCTTACACCAGGAGTGGCTGCCTTCGCTCTTCCTCGGCTTTGATTTGTCTGAAAAAAAAAACAACAAATTTACATAGCTTACTGCAATTTTTTCCACCCATTCTTTGTTTTGTTTTCCCTTAACAATTCCCCTGTTTGCTGTCTCCGTATTCCACTTTTTGTTGTTCTTACTTTTCCTTGGCTTTAGTGCGAAACACGCGTACAAGTTGGCAACTTTCATACGCCATGTGGGACGCACTTTTCGCTAAGCAAAAGAAACTTCTTCTTTTTTAAACTGATAGAATTTTCGGACTCCCTTAGCTGGCCGCCAGTTGTTTTTTTGTGCTCTTTTCTAGTAACAAATAAAAGTTTCTCCTACAAGAACTTTCATTTTTTATTGTCCAACACAAAAGGCAAATTTTAAGTATAATTTTGTTTGAAGCGCTTCAGAATTAAATAAAACATGAACTGCTTTTTAATATGAGTAAAAATAATTGGGCCCATTTAGCGGATAATTTCGATAAGCGATTTGTGATTTTGATGTCATTTTACCGGAATCAGGAAATTATAGTTGCCGATTTTACCGAAATAGGGATTATATATTACCATCGTGGGGATACAGCGATGGCGGAAAAGAATCGAACAAGTGGGTTTATTGGTAAGCGATTGCTCCAGACCAGAAATTTTAAAGAAATTTTCTTTAAAGGCAATAGGATCCAATATCCAGTCACTTTTAAGACCAATTTTACCAGCAGTGCACATAAATCTAAAGAATAATAATTTATTCTTAGCTGCCGCCCCACTTATAGCTTAGCCCAACTTAATCTCATAAATCTCAAAATGAGGCTAGATTATTACTCTCTAATCAAAAGTCCTCAGTGTTCCAAATCATTTAAAATATTCATAGCATTTAGTTCGTTACAACTTGCGACTCTCTTACTTAATTTCAGCTTTTACTTTTGCAATAATTTTGTTAATTTTTTGTACAAGTTCTGCTCTCGAATTCAAATTTTTGTGTAATATGAGCGAACTAACAACAGAAAAGCCGCTTGCCAAGCTACTTTTCAACTTAAAGCTATTATCCTTAGGCAGCAGGCAAATAGGAATAGGAGCAGCCACTTGCAGACTTGACAAACTCGACAGACTTTTGAATAAATTTTCAATCTTCCGGACAACAACGATTATGAATATGTAAGCAACAGCAGCATGTTGAATGTGTCGGAGGCGTCGCTAGTCTGTGTCGCTAAGTGAAAAGCCAAAGTCAAGTTGCACGAGCAACATTTTTAAAAGCCGCTTTACTTCTTCTCCTCCTTCAGTGTACGAAAACTTTCGAGAAGCTGCAACTAAGAGAAAGTTCTTTCTTCTCTAAATGCTTTTAGCCGCTTTTGTTGTGAAACTTTCTTTTTTTGGGCATGCTTGAAATGACAAACCATTTTTTGCATTCTTTGTGCCGAATATGAATTAAGCCCTTAGACAAAGTGATAACAAATCTGCAATTAAATTTAATGTCGCGGTGGCTAATCAAGAAAACGAAATAAGGAGAACGAAAGACGAAAACGAAGTGCGGCCATTTCTCTTTGTGGTCAACCGCCATTAACGTTTATTACACCCACAAATCGCCAACAATGGAACCACACAAACTGCCAACAAAAACCAAAGAGCACAAAGAAAGCAAAAAAAATATATAATTAAAAATAAACATTACGCAAGTAGAGACAATGTGAAAAGAAAACACAAAAAAAGCGGCAAAGAAATGTGTAATAAAATAAAAGCAGGCGGCCAGGTGAAAATTGCAATAGGGCGGAGGCGGTTGGACTGTTGAGCAGGGCAAAACAGAAAAACATTTTCTGCTGCAGCATTTTAGGCGCTTAATTGAGCGTTTTAGTTATGCTAATTGTTGGTGGGAGGCGGACACAACAACGAAAAGACCAACCGTGGGAAGAGCTTTCCCGGTACATTTCACATTTATTGTTTGTCATTTATTATAAGAAGCTGTGATCATTAGGACAAGTGGAAAGAGGGACGACAGGTGGGCGTGAAATGTTGACGAATTTGTTTTAATTAATTACATTATTGTGTAGAGGAGGACGCGAGCAGTTTGAATTACGATTCAGCTCAAAATTGGTTTGACAACTCACCGACTTATATTTCCCGCAGAAGAAGAAGAGTAATTTTTCACCTTATCGTCTTCTTTTAGATTGAGTTTAGTTTAGAGCTCTTCTTACCCAAATATCTTACCGATAAGAAATTTCTTCAGGTCTGGAAATTGGCTGAAGTATTTGCTGGATGGGATAGCAGTTCGGTTAAGACACAATTTATGGAGTTTTACACAAAGACCGTTTTGGTGGAGGAGCATCATTTTATATGAATGCAAATTATAGCAAAAATGAAATTTTGTATTTATATTTCTAAGCTAAGTTTTTTCTCCCTTATCGGATTTGGTCTCTCTGGTAGAAACTTCACAGAGTTAGTCGAACTTCCGTTTTGGTTCTGTCATTTATTCTTTTGCAAGCAGCGATCAAAGACGCATTCGTATTTTCAAGGGCGTAGCTAGGGTCATAGATTTTTCCCCAAAAAATACCTTAAGTTTTCCTCTATTATTCATCATATGCATCTTGATCTGATTATTTAATGTTGAAAAATATAATTTAAGAAATATGTAAGAAAAGATCAGGCTCAGCTGCCCCCACCTTTTCGGAAAGCTGGCTACGCCCTTGCGTATTCTGCGTGTGATTTAAGTCCGAAGATGTTTGCAGTAGTCCGAAGTGCAATTAGCTTCATTGACAAGACTTTTTCTTTCCTTCTATGCCCAAGTGCTTAAAATTTAGCGGTGGAAAAACGTGTTCCCAATAGTTGGCTCATACGACCACATGAGTCGCCGTCTCTGAACTATTTACACAGGGTAAGCTAGTGAAAATGCTATATGCCAGTGTTTCTGATCTGCGGTGCCTTTGTGTTCCTGGCAGTACCACCCAACCGTATTTTGTTGTGAAGCGGATGGTATCCATTAGGGCACGCCATAAAAGCTTAGGTCAGGCGTGGCCATGTGACAGCCCTTCACACATACATACTCACAAGGCAGACCACACCGAGAGCAGAGATTTTCGAAGTAATGAAACATCCAAGTTCGAAAACCTGGTAGAATTCTCGGATTCTCGCTCAAGCCCCCTTTTTATGGACCGTTGTGAGGCGGTCACCTCTTGCGTTAGGTTACATTACCTCTGGCCAGTCGAAGCTAATTGAGAAGAAGTTCATGTACTTTCTGGAGCTGGAAGACATATATTAGATGCCAATCCTCTGCACTCATCTCAGAAGTAGTATTCAGAAAAATTTCTAAAAGTTATAGTTAATGTAAACAAAATGTTTCATGTCTCTTATAGTTCAGCCACTTGATCTGATTTTGTTGCATCTGTAAATACTATTCTTTAAAATCTCCACAGCCCAATCAACAGGCCTGCTGAAACCGATGAACAATACGTAGTAGTGGGTACGGCACAGCCGAAGTAAATGTTAAATGGAATGCAGCAAGAAAATGATCGGAATCGTTGATATTATAAAAGAAATATATAAATACATATTTACAATATTAAAAAATAAATGCAGTTCTTTTCAGAAACCAAGTTGAAAACCACGTTCTTCGTTATTCTGTCAAGCCAGTTACTTTAATGATGTACTATTTATTCAATGTTCAAAAATTTATATACTACTACTATATATACTGCCTTGTACTTGAATAGGGACTAGCATTTTAACGCGAATATACAACTATTTGACTGAAACAATCAAATTAAATCAAAAGACAAATATTTTTTAGCATTCAGTGCTTCATTCTCTATTGAATTAAGAAAAAAAATGTTTTCAAATAAACGTAGTCTTCTGTTAAAAATTATTTTTCATAGATCTCTTCAAAAATGGCATATTTTTATCGAGCACTGGAATAGGGACAAACGTGATTTTATCATTCTGAGTAAAATTCCGCGGAATGAAGCTTATATTTTAACATCATTTAATCGTTTTAAGTAGAAAAAAATACTAAGGTGGGCGGTAAAGCACACACTGATGATAAAAAGGCAAAATAATGGCTTTTAAGGAGTGAATCCTTACGTACAAGCAAGTTGCTGAAAAAATTGGAATAAGTTAAAGTGTTGTATGCAATTTTCTTAAAAACCCATCAAATTACGGGAATAGCATAAAAAGGCCGCACCAAAAAAACATTTAAACGTACTGCAGACCAGCGGGTTGTCCAAAAAACTTAAAATTCACACTGTTCAGCTTTGAAAATTGATTCAAAATTGCAATCAAATGAAAGTGTTGATACGGTATGGAGAACATGTAAAATGAGAAGACACAAAGGGCTACCAACAATTTTTTTCTAAAATTTTTAATATCATCAGAAAAAATTTCAGAATTATTTAAACTTGGGAAAAAATTGATTTTATAAAAAAATAGCCACATTTTCAATATTGAAATCCAAAAATTTGTATGTTATCAGCAAAATCAAAACATCGTGTTTGGTTTTTCTGTAACGATATTCAATGCAGCTCACAGCCAAAAATACATAAGGAACGGTTGCTAACTTCTCTGTCGCAAAAGTTGGCTTTTTTTTTGTAAACTTGCGTAATTAATAAAAAGTTAAATATGAAGTTAAATCCTTTGGCAGAGAATTTTATAATAATTATTTTTCTCTTCTTTAGTCCAGTCCTTAAAATAATCTTCTTGTTGTATCTTTTATAAAATTAAGCAAAAATTAATAATCTACCTAGATTCTTGAATTTTAAATTATTCTCTCTTTTGATATGGGCACCTAATGTATCATACACCTCGATGAAGGGTAGGTTCAAACCTTACAGGTTGGGAGGTTAAAGACGGAACAACAAAACTCAGTTCAATCGTGCAATCAATTAAGGTACCTCCTGAAGAAGGTAAGCCTTAATTTTTGAATATCTTTAAAAGCATAGTGATTGTTCTACGATCTTAAAAAGCGCACGGTAGATTTTTATTAAAACCGTTTTTATACCCGTTACTGGTAGGGTAAAAAGGGTATACTAAAGTCGTGCAAATGTATGTAACAGGCAGAAGGAATCATTTCCGACCATATAAAGTATATATATTCTTGATCAGCATCAACAGCCAAGTCGATTTAGCCCTGTCCGTCTGTCCGTCCGTCCGTATGTCTGTATGAACACCTAGATCTCAGAGATGGTAAGAGATAGAGGTTTGACATGTATGGGACAAATGCTTCTTTTATCTGAACGCAGATCAAGTTTGTTTCAAATATTGGCCACGCCCCCTCCCGCCCCCACAATTTGGAAAAAACGTTATATCTCCCACAGTTTTGAAGATAGACGATTTGTACTTTCTAGAGATAGTTAGTAAATAGCAAAATGAATCGATTTCATTTGATTTCGATTGAAATTATAAAGATCGGATAAACGGTTTACAAGTTATGAGCAAACGAGAGCGTAAGTTAAAGTCGGCTCTAACCGACTTCGATATACCCGTTACTCATGAAAAAACATGTTTAACAGTGTTCCTGCGTTCTATAGTGTGACCATCAGAAGAGTATGCAACATTTTTTTAAGGTTGGTGGGGTGGTAGCGGGGGAGGGGCTTGGTTCAGTTTTTTGCTCATAACTTGAGAACCGTTCATCCGATCTTTATCATTTTTTCGGCAAATCGATTTATTTTACCAATCACTAACTATCTCTCAAAGGTACGAATCGTCTATCTTTAGAACTGTGGGAGATATAACGTTTTTTTGCAAATTGCAGGGGGCGGGAGGGGGCGTGGCCAATATTTGAAACAAACTTGATCTGCGTGCAGATAAAAGAAGCATTTGTCCCATACATGTCAAACCTCTATCTCTTACCATCTCTGAGATCTAGGTGTTCATACAGACAGACGGAGACAGACGGACTGACGGACAAGTCTATATCGTCTCGGCTGTTGATGCTGATCAAGAATATATATACTTTATATGGTCGGAAATGATTCCTTCTGCCTGTTACATACATTTGCACGACTTTAGTATACCCTTTTTACTCTACGAGTAACGGGTATAAAAAGCGAACGAAGCCCCCCTTCCCCCCCCCGCCGCCCCTTCCACCCTCCCACCCTAAAAAGTATGTTGCATACTTTTCATGAGTAACGGGTTTATCGAAGTCGGTTAGAGCCGATTTTAACTTACGAGGTTTTCAATTGTACAGGGTATATTGAAGTCGGGCTACTCGACTGCAACGGTCTTACTTGTTTATGATGGTATAATGGGCTATTGCATAACCAAAAGAAATGTTACTCGACAGCCAAAAAACCGCGAGTTGGAGTACCATTCTTAGACACACCCACAATTCAATTCATATAGGCTATAAACCAGATCTAATAATATACAGCTCTGCATCTTCAGTTTTGCCAACGAAGACTTGGTTCGCGGTTTATAGGCAAATTTGTACCAGCAACTGCCTTAGAACAACATTAACAACATTTACGGTAAAACAAGCTTTTCCAAAATTAAAAATAAATTTTATAATTAAAGTGCTTTATAAGCACCAGAAAAACAGATCATATCATTAAAATTATTTTAGTTCAGGGCATCTTGGCGTACCTCGGATTTTCCATCAAAGCCATTTTTTATTAAAATTATACTTTTTCTTGGTGGCAATGCCGAACTTTACTCATACGATTTATGGTATAATTTTTTCGGAAGCTTGTAATACCCAAATGGAAATGTTGTTTAAACAAAGTTGCTAATACAAAATTTCCTATGAAACGTAAAGCAAGGCATCCGTGGTGAATCTGAAAACACAGTTCGAAAAAATTTCAAAGTTTCATTTCAAAGTTTAAAGAAAATCCGATGCAAAACGAAAATCATCTTTTAATATCATTAGTTTCATGCAAAGGGTACAAAGCAGGGATGCAAACCACTCCGAAATAAGGACTGGTTCGTTGTTCGATGGTTCACACAGATCTTCTGATCAAGTAATCTCTGATATATTTGGCACTTCGCATATAAATAAATTTTCAAAAACAACAGGGAATAATCTTAATAATCTTTAGGTAAACGCTAACAATCGATATTTTACTTGTTTATGGAATTGAATGAATATCCGTTATGTTTTCTTTAACGTTTTGAATTTCGGTATAACATTTAATAAAATTTAGCTACATTTTTTCCTTCTTCTGATAGCAGGTGTGATTCCTGGAACCTAAGAAATCGAATTTCAAAATATGCGAAGCTCTTTTATCCAAAGAGTTGAAAATTACTGAGCTATGTCGTTCTCCCTTTTTTCTACTCATTTCATACTCATTTCTATTACAAGCCAATCTAAAGTAAAGATAACGAGAAAGGCAGAGCTAACTTCGTATGTACCGAAGTTTTGATACACTTGAAATAACTTGTCTCAACGGTTAGCGACTTCGACCAAACTTCGCAGATCAGCTTAAAAACATTACATATTACCCACGACCGTGTTTGAAAGCAGTAATATTGAGACCAAAACAGATTTTCTTACTAAAACCCATTTTCCGAACGAACATTTGTATGGCAGCTACAAGAATTTGTCATCCGATCCGGTCGGTTCCGACATATTAGCAGCGTGCAGTAAAAAGAAGACTCTGTGAAAAGTTTCAGCTCGATAGCTCCAAAACTGAGGGACTAGTTCGCGTAGAAACAGACTGACAGACGGACGGACAAACGGACAAAGCTTAATCGACTCAGCTCGTCATGCTGATTAAGAATATATATACTTTATGTGGTCGGAGATGATTCCTTCTATGCGTTGCAAACTTCTGGGCAAAATTATAATACACTTTTCAAGTGTATAACAAGTTATCGTTCGAGTATTAAGTAAGTTGGTCCCCAACGGATAATAGAATCAAGACGGCTTATTACAATTTTGGGTCATTAGCAAATTTAATAGGGTTGATGTTCTTAGCTTTTTTACAACAACTCTGCTTTTTCAAGTATTTTCGTTATATTTTAAAGCTAATTGCTTATTTTTGCTCACTATTCGCCAGTAACTCAATACCTAGCTGAAGTGAACTGAACCAAACCATTTTATTTTTCGGTTTTTGGTTCGGTTCAGCATTCTTTGAAAACACACCGGTTCGGTTTACGGTTCGGTTCACGAGCGAAAAAGGCGGTTCGATTCGGTTCAAAACCGGTTCGGTTCAGAGATGGTTTGCATACCTGGTACAAAGCTTTAAAAAGAGTGTAACTCTGAACGGTAAGAGCACATTTGAATTTTTTAGTTTTAGTTTTTAAAAGTTTATCTTTAAAACTGCATCATTAGGGTTTATCAATTTTCATAGAAATTTTTAAAAGTTGTAATCCTTTTTTTACCAAAATTATTGAAAAATGTACGAAAAAATGTAATATATGGTACCTAATCAAGCAAATGCAGAGCCAAAACTTATGAAGCCAAAACTTATGAAAAAAATTTTTAAGAATTCGTACTTATTTACCATGTTATAAGTAAAAATCGAAATCAATGCGGAAAACCACATTTTGGGGGAAATTCGATTTGTGCGACCTCTAAACGTCTTTCGAAAAATCTGAAAAAAAAAATCTCAAAAATACTTGACTCCATAAGCTTTCAGCAAATGCAGGTGCAAAAAAATATTTTTTTGCTTTTTTGTTTTTTTTTCCGGGGGGTTTATTTTTTTTTGTTCGGGGCCCCATTTTTTTTTTTTTCTTCTTCTTGATTGGCCCGATGCATGCCATCACAACCGTTCGACGGTCTCGGCCGCTGCCAACAATGTCCGCCAGTCGCTTCTGCTCCGTGCGAGCTGGGACCAATTGGTCAAACCAAGCTTGGCAAGGTCTGCCCGAACCTGGTCATCCCATCTCAGTCGAGGTCTCCCCGCCTGCCTCTTCCTCCGTAGTCAGCCGCCTTCGAATAATAAGCTTTCCTTACTGGAGCTTCTTCGTCCATCCTGGTGACATGTCCTAACCAGCGCAGCCGCTGTCGCTTTATGCGCTTGACCAGACAGGTGTCCCCATAGAGCTCATACAGTTCGTCATTATTTCGAATGCGGAAAACATCGCCAACTTTTAAAGGTCCATAAATCCTCCGAAGAATCTTTCGTTCAAACACGCCAATCGCCGCTTCATCCGCTGCTGTCATTGTCCATGCTTCTGCGCCATATTGCAGGACTGGGATGATTAGCGACTTGTATAGGGCTAATTTTGTTCTTCGCTTGAGGTCTCTGCTCTTGAGCTCTCTACTTAGCCCGTAGAAGCATCGGTTTGCAAGAGTGATCCTTCTTCGGATTTCCAGACTGATGTTGTTGTCGCTGGTTATCGTCGTTCCGAGGTAAACAAAATCCTCAACAACTTTAAAGTTGTATTCTCCCATTGTAACAAATTGTCCAAGACGCAAGGACTTTTTGTCCGCGGATACAAGGTATTTCGTCTTGTCCTCATTCACCGCTAGACCCATCAGTTCTGACTGCCTCTCAATCTCTGAAAACGCCCTGCTTACCGCCCGTTCGTTTTTTGCCGATGATGTCGATATCATCGGCATATGCGAGTAGCATTAGATCTTTATGAATAAAGGCGCCCGTTCTGTTGGCATGTGGGCACTGGCGCAGTATATATTCCATCAGTAGATTGAAGAAGTCGCACGATAAGGTATCGCCCTGCCTAAAACCTCTCTTGGTATCAAATGGTTCGGAAAGGTTCTTTCCTATTTTGACGGAGCTTTGTGTACTTCTCAACGTCATCATGCAAAGACGGACGTACTTTGCTGGTATACCAAGGGTAGACAAGGCTTCAAAAAACCTTGACCTTATCGGCGTGTCGAAGGCTGATTTATAATCAACAAATAGATGGTGTGTGTTGATGCCTCTCTCATAGGTCTTCTCCAGGATTTGTCGTAATGTGAATATCTGGTCTGTGGTGGATTTACCAGGTCTAAAGCCACACTGATAAGGTCCAATCAGTGTGTTAATAAGCGGCTTAAGACGTTCACAAATAATGCGCGACAGAACCTTATATGCAATGGGAAGGAGACTGATCCCGCGGTAGTTGGCGCAAACTGCAGGGTCTCCTTTTTTTGAAGATTGGGCATAGAACACTTAAATTCCAATCGTCGGGCATGCTTTCGTCAACCCATATACGGCAAAGAAGTTGGTGCATGCACCTTACCAATTCTTCCCCTCCAGCCTTGAACAATTCAGCGGGCAGCTCATCAGCGCCAGGTGATTTATTGTTCTTTAGCCTTTGTATGGCTAAGCAGACTTCCTGTTGGGTCGGCGGGTCTATCTCTATGTTGTCGATTGGCGGCATCGCTACTTCTCTAGAGGCGGCATCATGTTCGTCATCGCCTCCCAGTAGGTTGGAGAAGTAGCTTCTCCATTTGTTAAGCGCCACTTGAGGATCGGTGACCAGATTCCCGTGTTCGTCTTTGCATTGTGCGACTCTGGGCTTAAAACCTTCTGTTAATTGCTTAATTTTTTGGTAAAATTTTCGAGTCTCACTCATGCCGAATAACATCTCGACTTCCTCGCGCATGCGCCTTTCCTGCTCGCTCTTTTTCCTTCTAAAGAGGCGCTTCCGCTCTTTCTTTTTCTCCCGATATCGCTCATTAACAGCCCGCGTTGCTCCCGACTGCAGAGTTCTCCTGTAGGCTGCGTCTTTTTCTGCAGTAGCAAGTCGGCACTCCTCATCGTACCAAGTCCGACTTCAGGGGACTCGGAGTACCCGAGTATCTCCTTGGCAGCCGTACTCATGGAGTGTGATATACGATTCCACTGTTCGCATATATCGGAAGAAGATGGGGAGGTTTCCCTGAGCAGTTGGGCGAGTTTGGCTTTGTAGGCTTCAGAGGTCCCTTGTGATTGCAGCTTCTCGACGTTTAGCTTTCGACGTGTGCCAGAGCGTGAGGCATTTGCCACACTGAGCCGCGTGCGTACCTTGGCTGCAACCAGGTAGTGATCCGAGTCTATGTTGGCTCCTCGAATCGCACGCACGTCTAGTACACTCGATGAGTGCCTTCCGTCGATCACAACGAGATCAATCTGATTTCGTGTTCGTTGATCAGGGGACTTCCAGGTCGCCTTATGGATGTCGAGGTGTTCAAATCTCGTACTACTTATGACCATGTTCCGGCCTGCAGCAAAGTCTATTAGCCTCTCTCCGTTACCGGAGGTTGTTTCATGAAGGCTAAATCGTCCGACTGTCGAACCAAAGACTCCTTCTCTCCCGATTTTTCGCGTTAAAATCGCCTAGCACGATCTTTATGTCGTGATCGGGGGCAGCGCTCGTATAGTTGTTCCAGGCGCTCATAGAATTCGTCTTTTGTCGAGGTGTCCTTGTCTTCTGTTGACGCGTGTGCACAGATAAGACTAATATTAAAATATTTTGCCTTAAGTCTAAGCGCGGCAAGCCGCTCATCAACTGGTGTAAAGCTGATGACTGAGTGGAGTAGTCTATCACTCACTGCAAAGCCGCACCCAAACTCGTGCTTGGAAACATGCCCGCTGTAGTATATCTCCCAGGGAGGTGGTCTCGGTTTTTTCTTCTCTTTTGGTAGCTCTATTTTCTTGTTCCCATATCCAATCCATCGCATTTCTTGGAGTGCAGTAACGTCCGATGAGTATTTTTTGAGGACTTTCACCAAGTCGATATCATCACCCTCTCTGTTGAGGGTACGTACATTCCAGGTGCAAATCCTCAAATCGTGGTCCTTAAAACGTTTGCGTGGGTCGTCGTCAGGGGGGGTCCGTATCCGAGGCATTGTTGTTGCAGTTTTCATTGGTGGTGATTTTTACGGTGGTGGGTACCAAACCCGACGCACTAACCCTATATATTATACCCTGTGGAAGGGCGGGTCGCCGCTCACGTTAGTCAGCAGCAATGCGGGTGCATTGCTACTGCTACGGTGGTCACCACGAGGAGGTGTGAGTCGACTTGGGACGTAGTAAGCCAGGATCACACTGGGTTCGCCAAGTTGAACCGATCAGCACTAGTTTGAATACATCGTTCAATTACGGGACAAACTGATTCACTTCGTGTCGACTTTTTTGGGAAAAATCTTTGGAATCCAACTCCCAATGGCTTATTAAAAAAAAAAAGTTTAAGATATTTTCAGCAAACAAAGCTTCTTTGATAAAAAAAAAACGACAAGGTAGCATACTGTGCACAGTCGGCCTAGGTGTCAGGATTCAATGTTGTAAACTTTTATTTTGAAATACTTCGAACCCATCTATCGAAGGGTTCCACCCTGGGGCTCTCATGGGTAAAGGCACTTATGATTGCGCTACCTTTTATTTTTTGTATCATGTTGAAATATAATAATTAATTATTTTAAAATTTTGGATAAATTCGACTATTTCGAAAAGAGAAGAAGTAGATCAACTTTGTTCGAAAATTGGATCCCAGCCACATGACGCACGCACATGCCCGACTCGGTATGAGAGTATCGTTCGAATAAGTCCCATTAAGTCATCTCAATATTTTATTTCAATTCTAAATTCTGCACCTCTAAGACAGGGGCCGTGTGATATGAATTTACTAATTGATGCGCTAAGGCAGGATTTTTCTCCTATGATAAAATTTTATTTTAAATTATGGATAGTCGTTACAGTAGGCAAAGAACCGAAAGAAGCACTACCAATCATGTGTTTTAAGTTTTTGGAGACCTGGGTCAGATCACTTTCTATCAATTGCCTATAAAATTAAGTTGCAGTTCTCGCCTACTACAGGACATGCATCTTACTTACCCGTACTTACTTAAACAGTCTCTTTACTTGCCAATTAAAACAGCTCTTGTTATTTTTCTTCGCTTGGTTTTTATATTGATTATCTACCGTAAATACTTATAATTATACATTTTTCTGCATTTTTTAGTTTTCTTCTTCATTTATTTTATATACAAGTACAATACATACATATATACTTTTACATATATAGGCAAATATTTGAACTTACAAACTAATTGCTCTGCTTAATTTCTGCTTGTTTGCATTGATTTTTTGTTTTTTTTTTTGCATTTATGGAATTACATTTAGGCATAGTTCATATACATATATTAATTACCTTTATATAGTACATATACATGTATAAATACCAATCATTTAATTTGTATATAATCTAGATCTTGACTTTGATATATATATACTGTAAATACATATAGTAATTGTAGAGAACCAAAGTGAAAAGCACAAGATTTTCTTTTGCATTCATTCTGGAAATTGCGTAGAGGTTGAAGAGTGGTTCATGGAGTGGCTTGGTAAGGAATCAAGATTTAAAAATTCCGATATTTAAAAGTACTCTTATTATAGTTAAATTAAGAATGGTCCTATTTCTCCGATTCCAAATAGCTGCCACGTGACAGATAGCTCTATGTTGAACATGAGAAATCGGAATTACTGCGGGGACCGTAAAAGATATAAATTGTATAAAATCATTACATTGCAGGAATATTCCAAATTGAGGAAATTAATGTTGTTTTAATAATGTTTTTCTTTCTAACCCTTGAATACCATTTCTAAACCATTTTTAAACCACTGTTCAACCGCTATATTCAAGAAAAAAATGAATTGTTCTTCGCTGCATTTTTATAAATAATTTTTTTTTGTGGAAAATTTTTGCTTGGTTTTTGTATCTCTTAAATGCATTTGAAGTTACTTTGAGCTAGCTTGAAACGAGTGTGTGAGGATCTTGTGTCTGTGTGTGTTTGTGTAAATATTTTAGATACATTTTGCAGTTTTGCTTCTTAGCTGCTGGGTCTGCTGGGCCTTGGGCTTTCATCTCCTCCTCCTCCCGTTCACTCAACGTTTACTTTCCCCTCCCTGAAGTGTGGCACAAGAGTTGCAAGCGGACTAAATCATGTTAATTGCCTGATGCATCTGCTCCCTGTGCATCCTTTCCAGCTGCATTTGGCCATCTCCTGCAGGCATTGTCGTCGTTGTCGCCGCTTTGTAGTTGTGACCCGCATCGGATGCGTCCGTAGGCTTTGCCTTCGTCCACCTTCCTTTGTTGTCGCTGCCTTCTGCTGTTCCGACACTAATTGCCTGCCCAGTGTCCAACTGAGCAACGCCAGCAGCGATGCACTGACTGCCCACGACTGACTACAACAATTGCTTGAGGAGCTCACACCTCGCCAGGCGGCTCCACCATCCTCCAACCCATCGACGTCGCCATCATCTTCTTCGCCTGAGGGTACAAAATGAAAGAGAAAGTCTAGCGAGAAATAGAGAAATGTAGTCGGCAGGGTGTGTGGGTGTTGAAGTGTGCAGGTAGGCGACTAGCTAATTGGCATCTCAACTTACCCTGCAGCTGGGTGAGGTAGCTGTTCTTCTTGCTCTGGAATTGTTCCTCCTCATTTAGGGTATACTGATCGTATAGCTCGTCGGGACTGACACGATTCCCGCTGGGGCCAGTGCCGTATTTGGTAAAGGGATCCGCTTCAAGTATGGTCTTCTCGGTGGTCTTCCAGTAGACATCATGCAGTTGGGCACTGCAACGGAGCTAGCGAAAGAACAATGCAGACAAGGAGGTAAGTACAGGTGGGTAGAGTTGACTCTGCGCACTCACCTTAAGCTTGCCATTATCAAAATGTTGATCGGTCACCACAAAATGTATGCTCACAATGGATGTCTCCATGTCATTGCGTACATCTCGAACGATTTTATGATGACGCACGTGCGAGGGGTTTACCTAAAAGAAAGCAGATAATGTTTGAAAACATTTGAATCAATGCAACCAGTTTGCTCCGCCCTTCCTTTCACAATTCGTACGCACAAAGCCAGTGCATACCAAACGGCATTCCTTCCTGCTGACGAATCTCCATTAGAGAAATGCCAATACCAGCTCACCTTCGAAAACTAGGTCACGTTTCTTACATCCTTCCCGGCCAGGTGTTTTGTTGCTCCATTGGCATTTAAAATAAATTCTTTGACTATTTCCCACATTCCTCTCCCCCCTGCAGCCCCTCTGGCTATTGACTTTGATTGACTTTATGGCTGCAAATTAATTTGCCTGCCAAAACGACCGAGAAAAAAATACATGCAGACTTCTCTATTAAAGGTTTTTTTCTTTTGGAAAGGAATTTAGTTGGTTGATTGTTGGTTGGATGGGCAATTTGGATGGTTGTTGTTGTTGTTGTTGTTATTGGCTCCTTGTTTAAGCGCATTTTGTGGGCTGAGGTGGCAACGGGTTTCCAATCAACCGACCCTGGACGCAGTCTCTCAACTCAATTCAACAACCAATTCGGCGCTGAATGCTCGCCTTTTCATTCAAACCCAAACGCGGAATTGCGGTCTTTTATATGTGCGTGTGGGTGAGTGTCTGACTTGGGTGTGTGTGTGTGTGTAGTTGCTGTCGCCTGCCTCTCTCCATTATGCAGCATCAATAAGCATTGTTTTCCGTTGAGTGATGCTGAAATTGGCGTTGGAACACAGGTTGCCTGTGTGTGTGTGCATATGTGTGTTTGTATGGGTGAGCTAATTATTTAGCTGGTTGCGTTTATTATTTAATTTTCACATTGTCGAGTAGGCCTAGCGGAAGTTTATGCCATATTGAACATTGTTTGGGGGCAGAAATTAAACTTTCACCTTGAGTGCAAAATTTTGGTGCAATAATTTGGACAGTTATCAATTAAATTAATTTTCCATTTTCATCAAAAAGTTTGAAATTGATTAAAGCTAAAGTCGCTTATCTTTAACGCCCACCTCCAGTTGTCTTGTTTCCAAATTTAACGTGGGGAAAACTCATTAAACTAACTAACAGCAAAAAGTTATTTTGCCTTCAATAGCAATTGCGATATCTTGATTTTGATATACAGAAAAAAAATTCAAAAAATTCGGACAAAAATCTATCCCAAGCGATGTCAGAAGTCGGTCAATCCCGGATTCAAACGAACTACGAGACGATTAAGAAGATTTCAATCCCGATATTCTTGTCTTGGAACTTATAGCAAGGGATTGCTCTTATCATGTTTAACGAGCTCGTTTTGTTGCCTTAGTCGGATCCAATCAAGGAGATCCGACACTGATTTAACCTCAAAGTCGCGCTGCTGCAAGAATATCAGAGATAAATTGAGCTCGATATTTAACTATATTAAATGCGAATCAGGATTGCTGCAAAAATTCCTGAGATTGGCTTGAGATCGATTTTTCAACTCATTTTGACTCCCAAAAAACAAGCGTTCACATTAATTTTGAACCTAGCAAGGTCCAGCCGGCTCGAGATCATTAGTTGTTTGCATACAACTATAAAACATGACACAATCAACATCACTATGGAGACTGGGCGCTGGATTGGCCAACCCAATGCAACAGCTGCCTTCTCATGTCAAAAGTGCTATAACTGGTAGGGAGTTCCAAGGAAACATATCGCTCACCTACTTCAATACTGGCATAACTCAAAAAATTCGATTTTTGACTTAATGATGCAGAAATACTCGCTGTATTGTGTACTAATTTGTGTAAAAATTTTCGTATTGATATCTCTTTTACTTTCCATGTGATATGAAAATATGTCTCACTATAATTTTACAGGTGCTTATTTATGTTAATGCAAAAACGTCATATCTTAGTTGTCGTGCAGTCGATATTGAGCCAACATACATCGGCTTTCAGTTAGAACATCATAGTTTCATGTTTTATCAATATGCATTTTAAATTTTTAATATTTTAATTAATTAACTTTAACTTAAATTTTCTGGGTTAAATCCATTGAGAACTTTAAAGTGTTTTTCTCAAAATTGATAATTTTGAGTTATGCAAAGTATTGTAGTAAGTGAGCGATACAGTGGTGTACGCAGGGGGGGGGAGGGGGTAAGCACAAACAAAGGACTGCGAACAATCTGCATTACAATTTGAAAAATAATGTACGCATTCGTAATGGGAAGTTCGGCTCTGGCTTACATCCTTAATACCTGGTAATGCAGGTTGTCGGCAGCCCGTTTACAAAGCGGCCATGCCTATGGCAAAGTAATGCAGATTGTATGGGAGTATTTCCTTTATACTGATGGCAAAGTAACGCAGGAGTAACCCATTTTGTAATGGCAATTTGCGCCGCTGGGTGTATTGCGTTACTTGAGTTGAGCTCTGCGCCGCTGGGATAGGTTGTGAAAGAGTGGGAGGGGGGTGGTGGGGAGTGATTCACTTATTTGCTCATAACTTGAGAACTGCTCATCCGATCTTTATCATTTCTTCGGCAAATCGGTACATATTGCTAATGACTTACAATCTCCGTCCAGCCGTCCTTACCCAGCGGCGCAGAGCTCAACGTGTTCTGTAGAAAATATGCATTACGACTGTCGAAAATGTAAGGGACTACAATCGCTGACTTTTTTTAGGGAGATAGTAATCGCAAGCAAACAGACTGCGAACAATCTGCATTACAATTTTAAAAATAATGTACGCATTCGTAATGGGAAGTTCGGCTCTGGCATACATCCTTATTACCTAGTAATGCAGGTTGTCGGCAGCCCGTTTACAAAGCGGCCATGCCTATGGCAAAGTAATGCAGACTGTATGCGATTATTTCCTTCACACTGATGGCAAGTAACGCAGGAGTAACCCATTTTGTAATGGCAATTTGCGCCGCTGGGTAGGAACAAGCAGATCACAGAGATGGAAAGAGATAGAGGTTGGACATGTATGGGACATAAACTTCTTACATTTGCAGGCATATCAAGTTTATTTTAAATATTTTCCGCGCCCCCTTCAGCCGCTGTAATTTGAAAAAAATCTTCACATCTCCGGTTGTTTTGTAAATAGATCATTCATACCTTCTAAAGATAGTTAGTAATGAGCATTTTTTGTCGATTTGCAAAAAAAATGATAAAGATCGGATAAACGATTCTGATGTTATGCAAATCATTCAACAAAGACAATCTTAGAGAGAGAGACAAGAGAGAGAGAAAGTTAGAGATGAAACTTGTAAGATTGGTACAGTGTATATTAAAGTAGAGCTTGACTCGACTTATTATTTTTATTTTAACACAAAATGTTGTGGTTACCATGATGCAACTAGAAAGTGGAGCGCTCAGCGAACTTTATTTCTCATATTAGCCGAAGTCAATCCTTTTTTTATGCAAACGCGACCCGAACTTATGGTTGTGTGAATCGGTGAACACTGCATTGCAAGTAAAACGTCTGTTGTCTGGAGAGAGCTTTCTTGTTCACCAACACAAGCACACTATTTTGTTATCTCCATTTTTCTGTTTTAGAGCAGGCCGCCTCAATAGAAGCAACGGAAAATAAAAAGTCGAGATATTTTCAATCTTTTAAATATTGGAGTAAGCCCGACATGAGCTTGAAAATTCAATCTCGACTTTCAGGATACTCTACACAATTCAATCCTATAAGGATTGACCCAAGCCCTTCGATCTTGAATCATTCCAAATGTGCTTACTTCAATCCCTTTTGAGATCACATGTCCATAAATTGGAAAGCGAGAGCGAAGAGATATAAGTAGCCTTTTAGACAAGCAGCAACAACCGATGGGGTTGGTGGTGTGCGATGAAATGTCATTCCATTCATGTTTAGAGTGCGCGCATTGTCGGGGTTCGAGTCCCAGTTGAGCACAACAATTTTTATATGTATTTGTTTTTTTCAGAAGTCTTACATAAGCCAAGTTTGAAGTTGATAAGGATGTCCTATGACATGTGGTCTGGCGGAGGAAATTAAGAAGAGATGTCTTTCCTCAAAGTAAAAGTAAAACATTGCCAAAAATGATACAGCTTTGGTGTGGGACTAAATTATTTTTTTTTTTTTCTAATTCAATCTCTTAAAGGATTACCCCGGTAATATAGTAATCTTTCCTGGGATCAAAAAAGTTGGATAAACTCAATCCTTTTTCTGATCGGCTCACTAATATCCGGGATTACGTTGTTTTCATTACCGCTTGGGATTGATTTGATCCCGTATGGATTAATTTTTTCTTTTGAGTGTACACTTTTTCAATGCAACAACAACAAATCGGCAACGAGAGAACCACCCCCAAATGCAAAACCAAAACAACAAAAAAATTACAAGCGCGGACACTACCTTCCGATTCAAGTGACTGCCCCCAAGGAACATCTAATATCTAGACTACAGCTTTGCTCGGTCGAACCCAGATCAGTTTCAGACAGCAACCGTTTTCGTCACGAGCTCGAACCGTCTTCGTCACGGACTCACCGTGTGAACTCTGTCTCACTCCAAGCTATCAGCCATCATTTGGCGCAAACAAAAAAAAAACCGCGATAGAGCAAGACAGGGCGAGAATCGAACCTGTGCGATACAGCAGCGCAGCTGGCAGCGAAGAGGGACTAAGCAAATCTATTATCTAGATTTCTCTCATCTGTGCTGCGACACACTGAAATATTTAGACGCAAACTGAGACTGCTCAGAGAGCGTGCCTCACCTTTTTAGTTGCATCTTGGTGTGTACCCTTTAAGCCTGACTGATTTTTTCTCTCGGTTTTGAACTTGTATTCGGTTTCATTTCGCGTTGTTTATTATTTTCGAATTGATACAAGACTTTCCAATCAAAAGATCGAGATCAATTGAATTTTTTTGGGCTTAATATTAACTTGCTTTTTTGTTCCGTATAGGCATAATCTGTGCACGACAGTGAATGACATATATAAAACGTAAATAAATCGCAAATAAATAAATGGTTTTTAGGTCCATAACTTACCTAGCTTGCCAAGGGCAGCTGCTAAACTTGCCCAAACGCTTTTCTTTAAATTCTTCCACGATTTTCACAATAAATTTCATTTGCTTAATTTTCCTGCGCCACACACTTGTGTATGCAGATTACGAAAAATATGGTTTTTATCTATTTTACACGTTCGAAATAAGCACTAAGCGATCAAATATAGCGTGATACGGTTACTTCGGGCTAACTATAGACTAATTACTAACTACAGCAACCCGTTTTAGATTTAGAGAGTTTTTCTCGGCTATCTCCGTTTCTGTCTTCAGCACAAACTTACTCAGAGTTTTTTGTCATCTTAATTAACCATTTAAGTTGATATACAAATCACCCTGCCCCTCTTTTAGTTATTTTGCTGTTCCAGAAATTTGCAATTGACGTTTGGCATCCGCCGCAGACATTTAGTAGGCGTTACCAAATGCAAAACTGTGCAAAATTGTGTACCAACTCGAGCGGTTTTTCACAATTTTCCAATGCCATTTGCAATTCCCCAAAGTGCTTCCATACAAGGTTGGCTAAAAATTATATGACGTGGGCGTGAGTCTACGTGTGTGTGTGTGGGCGTGTCAACACAGTGCATTGATCTTCACATACTGCGTGTGTTTTTCGGGTAATTACAGGGTCTAGTACCACACCCACTCACTCACTCTTTGTCACCCACGCATAAATTCCATGCAGGAAAATTGTGTTTGCATAATTTCGGGCGCTTTTACCATTTCACATTTTGCAAGTACCCACACACACACTCACCTCTTCATTATTCACCGTCCATGTGAGATTTGCCGCTGGCCGGGAATGTCGCGATGTGCAATTACCCCGCAATATGTCGCCAACCCGATATCGTGGACGGATGCCAGTTATGACGGGCGCACTGTGCGGTGTCTCTGTGGGTGAAAAGAGGTAAAACGATTGTCAGTTCAAATTCGATACACTGCGGAAATTAAGCTGTCGCAACAAAAGTGTCAGTCAAAGTTCCTTTTTTGTAAGTAATTTAATTTACTCTCAGTTGACTCCAACACTTTCGTGAATTATGTGGATAATAAGGATGGCATTTAGCTGCTGGCAAAGTTGAGGCACAACAAGTGATTATCGCTCAAAACCAAGTGATTATATTTTTGCTATTGCTTTTACTGCACTGAATTTTTCTGCTCCACTAAATTAATTTCCATTAGAACTTAATCAAACTGCTTGAGTTCGCCAAACTCTGAATAAACATCAAAACTTGCACTGACCAACTGTCAGACTGAAGAGGGACTGGCAGACAACTCACTTGACCAAAGTTCAATTGACCAGAGCCAAGTCAAGTTTTCCTCTGACAGACATTTTGGTTTATTTATTTTTTCGTGGAAGGACATAAAACTTAAAAATAAACTTCCAAATGTTTTGGGGCATTTAAGCATAGACAACCACACACATACAAAACACAAACAAATTTGCGGGTAAACGAGATGAAGATATTTAAGCAGCCAAACAAAAAGTTGAAGAAAACGGAAACGAAACGGTCAATAAACTGCGAACTCAGAATGTGTTTTCTTACTTCGCCCTCTCAAAAATTGGCTAGTCAACTGTCTCGACAACTTCTGAAAGAGTGTCTGTCTCAGGCATTTTGATAGGAGGTAAATGGGGATAAATATTTGTGAAGGAATTGGGAATGGATTTGATCTAATAGAGATGAATTTGTGGCTTTTGTGTATGTGAAACCAGTCAACGAGTCTTTCACTAAAAGGAAAGCTTTAAGCTTGAAAAGTAAATAAGTTATATTACCCGCAAGGGTAGGTCCGTCAATAGTCACTTTATGTATCTCGGATTAAAACAAGTAATATTAAGTGTCAGCTGCACCTTACACTCCGGAAAGGCCAGAGAGCTTTATGACGAGTAAAGTTGAGCCAAAAGAATGTTTAAGAGGTGACCGTCAGCCAATCTAAACTAATGTGAGATAGTTTGCAAGAAGAAAATAAAGGAAAGCTTTGACGCTCACGCTAGCCAGCAGCTTGGACATATTCTATATTTGGCATGGCCACAAAATCTCCTTATTATTAACACCAATAGCTGGTAAAGTTGATTAATTCTTTAAAATTTTTTAATGTTGTTTTATTTCGGATCAAGCTGCCCTCGTACTTCTCTGATTTCCCCCTCTTCCTTTTGGCTTTATATATGCATTTTTTACTTACCAATAACTTCCAATTCGGCTGCTGCTATTAATGTATGAAATGAGGGCGCATCCGCAGATACTTCGCAACTGTATTTACCGGATGTTGCCATTGTTACCGCATCGAGGACCACTTGGCTTTCGTTCGAGGACATGCGCTAAAAAATAAAGAGCAGAGATGCAAAAAGAGTGAGGAAGTGGCCCACACAAAAATGAAATTTGTCCCAAAAAAAGGCAAACAGCACGCAAACGTATATTCATATTTATATATCTGCCATATGAAAAATTGGCCAACAAATGTATCTTGTTGCATTTGGTTCCGGCCAGCGGGTAACGACTATGCTGTTTGAAGTAGGATTTTATGGGGTTTTCAATAATTGAGGCACCAGCAAACTGCATAAAAAAATGATGAAAACAATGCAGAAAAAAGATTTTAATTGCTCGCTGTCCTTATTTTTTGCACATATGGCAAATATATAAATACTACATTTATAAAATCATCTCGCAGTCTTAAATAATACAAATTTGTGTATTTTTAATTCTTGTCCAATGGTTATTTAATTTTTATTTATTTTATCATGTCCCGTTGTGTGAGTTTTCTCGGTTTTTTTTTTCATTAAATAAACAAAATTGCGTATGCGTAGTTTGCAGAAAGGTGTCGGGAACTGGCAAATAAAATTGTTAATAATTTATAAGGAGTGTCTGAAAAATTGTATCATTGAGAGAATGTCAGGCTCAGAATATTTTGTTTTGACTCCATTTAATTACAGTGCGGAATGATGAGGATATTTCTAAGGACTTAGATGCATTTCGTTTATGATTTTGGCACATACAGGGCCTAACGCGGAGTCTTTTGCTCAAATCTTTGCAATACAACTAGTAAACAACCGTGAAAAAAAAATTAAATATTTTTTATCCTCACTATTACAATTACTCTGCGACATATTTTTAAACTCAAAAGAGTTGATCGCGTCGAGACCAAAAAACTCAGAAAAGTTGTGATATAAGTATGAAATCCCTGTCTGGGTTTGATCTGACAAGCTGCCGTTTTATATTTTTAAGCATCCATTCCATATTTCGTAAACTAATTTAAATTGTGCTTCTCAATCTTAAGCAAATTTGTTTACTCTGGGCTTGGTCTACAAAACATCTTTTTTTTGTAGCACATTAAAATAGTAATGTTGTAAAATTTCGACAGGCCTCTTGCAGTGCATCAAACTTAGATACACTGAAATTTCCGTTCCTGCGGGTCATAGCGCCGCTAACTTGACAGACACAGGCGCTAACGTTACAACCTGGAACAGCTGATTCAATTCCGGTACTCAGAAACAGAAGAAAAAGTTTGTCATTTTCTCGACACCTATCGAAAAGTCAACAGCAAAAGTAGGAAAAAAAAACGATCAATTGGCGTTGTTTGAAACCAACGGTAGGATTTTGCATTGCGCATGATTTTTCATTCCATTTATATAATCTATATACATAAAGTGATAAGACATTGACTGTGGTCATCAGTCCCCAGAACAACCCGTAATAGTTAGAAATTTCAAAATTTCACAATAGCTTCCTATAGGGATCGGACATTGTACTAAGAAAGCATTTCCTCAACGTAGCACTTATTGCTCTCCAAAACTAAAAAACCGTTTAAATGCTGAAAATATTTACTGTTATTGATATCGAAGAATAACAAAAAATTTTATTTGTTTAAAAATACAATTTGAAAGTCAGGCCATGATTCGACCACGACGCTGGGACATGGGCGGCTGACTCTCTCTCCTCGCCCATTCTCTAATTTTTTTCACTGAAAAAAAAATCATTCCATTCCGGGATTTCCGGGATCAATTCATGCCGAAAGGGTACTAAAAATGGGTTGATCCTAGATAGGCATAAACCATTCCCGACAGGAATAATTTAGGTACGGAAATATTTTTGAACTTTGATCCCGGGTTTAGCCTGGCCGAACTTAAACTGATCCCACTTTTCGAGCATAACTTAGTCCCGTCCGAGATAACATTCAAGTTCACTAGAGAATTATTTGATCCCGATATCCGCACTTAACTTTGCTCCAATCGAGATAATATTCTAGTTCGGTAAAGAATGATTTGATCCCGATATCCGAACTCAGTTTTGTTCCATTTGAGATAATATTCTAAAAAAATGTTTCCATGCATTTCTTAAAAAAAAGCTAATTAAACAAATGCTGTTATCACTGAATGCTATTTATTTCACGAACTAGTTATTTTATAATATGTAGTTCGAAATGATGCGCATCCTGCGTATCTATGTCCAGATGTAGCGTATCAGCTATGCTGCTTTCGTCAGGCCCTTCTGCATTCGCACACAAAAACGAAGACTGTGAGACAGAAGACCAGCAGCTGAATGTGGGATCGAGCACATGCTGTTGTGACAGTAGCTGATACGGCGGGCAGGGTTTTTGTACAATGATCTCTTGGTGTTACCTATAATTTAAACATCATACATAAGACATCCAGTAACATTCCACCCAAAACTCACCTGCTTGTTGCGGCACAACTGCAGAACCGCCGAATTGGCCAGATTTTCAGCACTGTTCTCATCCTGCGCCAGGACAGACAGAAGCCAACGTTGGGGCGATACCAGGTGCATCTGTGGCACCAGACAGCCACTCACTGAAATCAGTGTTGGGCAGTTTGAAGTATTGACAATGCTGGCGAAGACTTTGCATGGCAACAGATGAGCTCAATACAGTGCCAGAGCTTGGATGAGTGTCAGATACAGCAACATGAAACCTAGAGGAATGATTCAACTTTTAAATAATGTCCACTAACAATATAGATGCTTCCACTTACCCATATAGATATAGATGCCTGTGTCACTGTTATTGGAATAGGCTTAGAGTCCTGCCATGCTATCAGCGGAGCGGGGAGGAGATAAGCCAACCAGATGCAGACTGGGAAAAAATGATGAAGGTACCAAGTTGTTAGTGTGGGGTAGAGCACAAAAGCGTAGAGCAGAGATCCTTGCGCACATACTTACACACATACATGCATATGTGAACTTAAGGCAACAACACATACATACAAGCACAAACATACACCGCCACAGCGATTACATCACTTTACACAATAAACTTAAAACTCACCTGCCAAATTCTGCACTACATGGTGCAAGTTGTTCACTTTTTCAAATCTTCTTCGGCCATTTCACATTTTTCTCACTTTTTTCACTTTTTTCAACGGTCAACTGCTTCTTGCAAGCCTCACACAAAGAATGTGCCGAAAAGCGCTCGATGCTGCATGCAAAATGCAGAACGAACAACGATGAGAGAAGCAAAGAGAGCGAATTTGCTTTTGCTCTCAAGTAGTTCTCTATCTCACTCTCTCAATAGGTGGATACGTACGATTCGTGCCAAATACAATCCTTTTCGGAATGAAATATTCCCACTCGTTCTTAAAAATTTATTCCTTCTGTCGGGATCAAATCACACTTTTTAGGCTTGAAAAATTCCCGGCATTTTTTTTTTCACAGTAGTTTTTTTTTATGCAGAAATCGAGTATTAAGATCAGATTTTGGAATTCGGAAATGCATACCAATATTCCGGAAAATTCATTACCCCCGGGTGAAAAATTGGTGGTCAAGGTTGCATGGGCAAGAGTGTAGATGCCAGCGATTAGCTCCAAACTCATTTTCAAAGTTACACAAAATAAAATAGAAACAGTGTGACTCTAAAAATAAAATCGATCTGTCGAATGTTTATCATTCGATCCGATTCAAACTCATTTTCAAAGATCTATATAAAAATTCAATAATAACTGCGTACCAATTTTTTGGAAAACTGCCTACGGTAAAAATGGCCGGAAAATTCTGCACGCAAAATACTACTATTTTATCCGATTGGCTTGAAAGTCGTCTTGCAAAAGTAGTAAGTGAAATAAATTGAGATGTGATTTTCGGTGTTTGAATATATGACCCACCCAACAGTCGGAAAATTCCTGCAAAACTCTGTAAGCAAAAAACTTTTATTCAACAGATTGACTTGAAACGCGGTTTGTAAGGAGAATATAAAATAATTTGAAATGTGATTCTTCAATGTCTGAAAATCCACTCTTCAGGCGTGAAAATTTCCAGAAAATTCTAGATGCAACAAAACTATTTTTTTCCCATTGACTTGAAACTCGGTTTGTAGTGATAAATGTGATGGAAATACCGCCTTGATGCTCACTAGGAAATGGGAGGGAAGTGGTTGAAAAGTGGAAGGTGAGTGGGTGGGGTGTTTTTGCGAAGTGGGTGGTGGGATGTGGGCGGGAAGTGTGTGGAAACTGGGTGGGAAGTGGGTGGGATATGGATAGGAAGTGGGTGGAATGGGGTGGTAAGTGGTTGGGAAGTGATTTGGAAGTGGGTGGGAATTGGAAGGAAAACCCAGCAGCAAAGTCAAAACGGGATTAGGCAAAGTAGCATTACGATGATTTCAAGCCTATGAATGTTAGATTCGATTTCTGGGCTCTACTGGGGACACAAATTTTAAAAATATTTTCAAATTCGTTAAATATTTGACTCTTTACGAACAACATTATACTAAATATTTTATTGATTCTTTACTGTTGAAGGCGCAGCGAAGCGCGATGGGTTATATGCTAGTCAAGCATATAAGCGGTGGTATTTCGGCGTTAAAAAGACACACTTGACAGTATGCTCTGCTGCTTCTTCGAAGGACGCTGCTTCACAGTCGTGCTGAGGGACGAGCACTCAAATATATGACACATTAGAGTGGGTAGACCCTTAGAAAGCGTAATTGGACCAGTACTGTACCGTAAGGATTGGCGGTTATGATGATGGTACAGCCTTCCTGGCTTCCAGTGGATCTGGGACCTCCATTCAAAGCTTTGAGACGACGCAGATAAACATATTTCACATAATGCACTTGGCACTCTACCAGTTTGCACTTATTTCAATCATCAGCAGATATAGAAATCAGGCCTGCAAAATATCGTCTAGACAATGAACTTGCGACACACAAAATACTAGACGGCTTAAAAGTCGTTGTCCGTTCGACCAACAGATTGACAGAAGGACTAACATACCGTTACAAAATTTATGTTAGCATTAAAACTGAAACTAATATAATTAAAGATGTGTTATTTTTTTTTTACTTATCGTTTTAAAAGATTATTTTGTTGGCCATATAAAACTTTTGATGTTAAAGCGGACTTTTTTTCTGATATGAGGTTTCCGGTCCAAACTTGTAACTTAATTTTAATAACACTCATCGAAAATTGCAATAGTTCTTTTTCAGGCGGAAATAGTAGCAAATTCTAAAGAAATAAGCTTTTTTATACCCGTTGCTGGTAGAATAAAAAGGGTATACTAAAGTCGTGCAAATGTATGTAACAGGCAGAAGGAATCATTTCCGACCATATACAATATATATTCATGATCAGCATCAAATGCCCTGTCCGTCGTCTGTATGCACACTTCGATTTCAGAGACTAGAAGAGCTAGGTAACCAAATTTGAAATGAAGTCTCGTACTGTCTGCACGCAGATCAGGTTTGTTTCAGATTTTTGCCACTTCCTCCTCCGCTTCATAAAAAAAAATGTGGCATTACTCCCAAAATTTTAAAGAAAGCGAAATTCAATTTAAAACTTGCACTTAAATTCACAATATCTACAATCCCTGAAATTTTCATCAATATCGGATAATAAATGGACGAGTTAAAACGTTGAATACTTTTTGGATGATTAATCTGGTTGCTTTGTTGAGCTTAATAATTTTAAACAGATCACTTAGCTCATGGCGAGTACGACTAAAAATCCGTAGATAGATCAAATCGGATATAATCATGCAGGGATCTTTGAGTGTCCCTTAAGAATTATACTAAGCCTTTGCAGCCTTGTGTGTGTCTAGCGGGACAAAGAAAAAATGCTGTGATGGGTAATCTTATTGGCTGTCTTGATCGAACGGCTTGCTTTATTTATAATAAAACATTTTGCTTTTACGTCCATTAAATGTTCCTCAACAATTTTCTGACTAAATCATCAGGACGCTTGATGCGTGTGTAATATCAAATAAGCTGTGGTTCATTCAGTTAAAGAGCAAAGCTTTTTAATACTGAAAAATAAATAAATTTCATTACTTTCAATTTCTGCTCTATTTCCAGTTTTTGTCCCCCTCATATTTCACATACGTAATATTTGGCAATATTTTTCGCGCACTCAAAAAAAAAACGGATATCCCTGCGCATAAAAAAGAACCTGTGCAAAATTTCACTCATGTTTGTTTTTAATATTTTTCTATACAAAAATGGTTGCAAATTTTTGTTTGTTTTCTTTTCAATTTGAAAACAAACATTTCTATTCCTTTCCGTTTTTCGCATGCAATTTTTCCTCCATTGCCACATGAAGTGGAGTGAAAAATAAAACCAAATAAATAAAATGTCAACGCATTTTTTATATGCCTGAATAATTTTTTGAAAATTGTGAAACAAGTTAAAAGCGCCAATATTTGTTGAAAAATATTACCCAGCTCCACAATAAAAAAAAAAAAACGAAAATAGAAAGCGTTGTCTATGTGCGCATTTTTTCCGGCTCGTAACTGCCATCAAGCGGAAGTTAAAAACCATGTTTTGATTTGATTGTGCATGGGAATTGCGCATCCTTCTGTACCGTTCTCTGCCCGCACCCTATTGCTAACTGAAGCATTTCGTTGCGTTTTGTCCGGGACTCTGCCGAAAATTCAAATGTTGAACTTTGTTGTAGCCACAACGCGTTTAGTTTAAGTTTAATTTGTTTTGATTTCGTTGTAAAAAAAACAGAATTATTGAATATCCAATTTAATATTTGGGGGAATACTAAAAACTTTTCGAATGCGTTTTTTGGCGTGGCAGCAAGAACACAAATATGAATAACAATCATTTCATGGCAACACCAAATATGTTTCACATATTGGCGCCTATGACAATATGTGCAACTGTGTAGAAAAATTCAGAACTTCAACTATAAAACAGCAGAGAAGTTGGCTAAGAAACCTCTACAGTTAAATCGAATTTATTTTATATAATGATCTAAGAAAAGTATAAAAATGAAATTATACCTCCTGTGCCTTGCTCTCATACTTGGTTTGTGTAAAAGCCTTTTCCTGTTTTAAGCTCAAATTTCACTAGTGCAAAATGAAAAATAAGTACAACACTATTTGCAGCATTGCAGTTAGTTTCACCTTCCACAAACTTCCTCGTGTTTGCTTCCTCCTTCTCTCTTCCTGATATGTAATCTGGGCACTTAGGGCATGTGATTTCGGGTAACTTTCATTCAGCAATTTTGTTTGTATGCAAAAACAACAAAACGAAAGGGAAAACAGGTTTTCCCAAATATTTGTTAGTTGCTGTTTCTGGTTACTGCAGTCGGTTATTAAAACTATTTAGTTGCCACTTTCTGTTGAGAGCTCTCAGGTGATAACTATCAGCCGACAAGTTGTCATGGCTTTTTAAGAGAATAAAAGTGATGCAAATTTTTGCAATGCTGTTATGTGTAAACGAGAAATAAGGCCTAAGTGCTCAACTTACCCGTACTTTAACGCCTGGAAAATGAAAAACTTTCATTGGTGGAGTCTCTTTGGGTGTATATCTATAGAATTCTCGTCGACCTTTGTACCATTTCACCGAATATAAGCTGTCATCTTCAATGTCATAGAAACATTTCAGTATTCCCTTCTCGCCACGTCGTACAGCATGTGGAATCCGCACTCGTACATCCCGCAAAGCGCTGCTGAGTTCTGTAACAAAATGGACAGAAAAAAGGAAAACAAATCAAATGAGATATGAAAAATGAATTTAGCACAATTTGGTTTAATTATTTAAATCCATAAAACAGTGTCAACACGTGGCCCTAAGCAAACAGAAATCTCCCCAAAGGGACAGCAATAAAATCTCGTTGCGCATTTCACATTTTTAATTTACAATTTGCATTTATTTTATTATCAATTTCAATTCATTTTTTCGCCTTTTGTTTTATTGGACGTGTTTTTTGTGCGGCTTTTGGGCATCACTTATGATAGATGAGAATATTTTTGTATTTTGTTGTATTATTTGAGATTTTTATTAAATAAATCCCCAATGGATTTTATGAACTCCACAATTCCCAACGATACTTTGGAGGATTTTTGTGTGGCGATCTCTGTAAAGGGTATAATGAAATTATGAGACAGTTGGTGATATTTAAACTTTGCTTTAAACATAAGATGTTTCTTTGAAGAACTTAAGGAAAATGCAAAATGATGATGGGGCTTCGTTTACTGCGAAATTCGATAAAATGTCATGAAAAATCCCCATGTATGTATGCAATCTTATTTTCCTTTAAATATTAACCATTAAATTGTCAGTTATGGAGCGTCATACATTATCCAATTTTACATTGAGGTAAGTAAAGTAGAACGGGTAGCACTTTCTGACCTGTTAACCTACACTGCAAATTATATTTAAACAGTTAATTTCATAACCTGGATTTGGGCAGAAACTGTGAACTTTTTTCGGTAGAAATGTACTTGAAATATAATTTCTCAACCTATTACTTTACATCCATACTTGACGTAAAAGATCTAGTTCAAATATTTTCCTAAGTTACTATTATTTATCATGACTGCAAACCGGGTTTGAATCGAGCTGGTTAACCCGGGAGTTCCAAAAACTTTTAACAGCGAACCGAACCGTAAACAATATTTTTGAACCTGACCCTGTTTCAAACCCACGTTATCGGTTCAGTTCAACAAAAATGATATTTTAAAAAATCTGAATTACTCAAAATCAATTTCTTTGTTAACTGGTCGATAAAAAGAAACAGAGTCTTAAAATAGGCAATGTCTCCTTTAGATTTTCCAAATCATCATCAAATTTAAGATAATTCAGTCGAATAAAGAAATCGCCTAAAATTTAGAAATAATTTCTATATTTTTATGATATTTTTTTAAAAAATTCTTTTTAGGGCCACTTTGCTAAATTCAGAAAAAAATGTCTTAAATAACAAAATTATTTCTAAATTTTGAGTGATTTCCTTTCCTGACTGAATTTTTTTAAAGATAGATTTCTGTGGATTTTCTGAGTGCTGGCTCCACCAAACATGAATAAATTATAAATATTGTAGGGGGAGAGTGGGGGGTTGTGATAATAGTTTTGTTTTTCGAACATAACTTCGCCAAAAATCAATATTTTTTCGTTCTGTAAATTTTGTATTTTAGGTAAAAGATGCACAAAACTTTCCTCATTACTAGTTTTAAAAAATAAAATTTTGGTTTTTTTTTTATTTCATATTGAAAAAAAGTGATTTTTTGACATTTCGAAAATTTGTGGGGGTTGTGAGCAACCCTTCTAAAAGTTCAAAATTCGTGTTTTTAAGCCATTATTCCTTATTAAATGAAAAATGAACAATTTTTCTCATATTCTAAATTGAAAAATCTCAATGAAGAGTGAAAATTGATTGACGGCATCAGGCTTTTTTTTTTTTTTTATACAGCACTTTTTGCTTGTGGCGGTCTTTTTTTGCCTTTTTCAATGTTTTTTTTACTTCTTTGGAGAGTTTTTTCCTCTGTTTTATTGCGCGTCATTATATTCTCTGACCGACTTGTTTCAAAGTGGCTCACAACCCCACATATCTCACTACGTAACCAAAAGAAATTGTTACAAAAAAAACATATTTCTATCAAAAAGGCAATTGACCAAAGATATTTCCCTCATACTTACTCTTGTCATTACGATGATATGTTTGTATAATATTCACAAGTCAAAAAAAAAAAAAAACAAGTCGAGTTCTGGTTCACGAACTTAAATAAGGTGTAGACTGATAGGTTGCTTGCCAAAAGTTAGGTAATAAGAAGGGAGACACATGACATAAACAAAAGTTTAAATTTATTTTTTTTTTTTTTGGAGCCAATATTCAGTGGCTCACAACCCCCAGCAGCTCCGAACCCCCATTCTCCCCCTATATATTAAGAAAATTAATTGATTTTCTATTTAAATAAAGTAACCAAAATCGAAATCTTGACGGAAAAACTTCAAACGTTAACCATTGCTAAATCTTGGTTGGAACCCTCGAAAAATGATAGGGTTTGCAGCCCTGTTGTTTAAGATCATGGCACACTTTGAAGAGCATTCAACACTTCATTTATTTTGTGTATAAACAGTGTATCAGATCTCTATACCCAAGAGTATCTAGTCTTAAAACTCTCATTTCAAGTTCCTTTTTTTTAGAACTAAGAGTTTGAATTTTGTCATCCTCAAGGAAATTTTCTATTTCTATTTTTGACAATGATTGTGCTCATCTGTGTAGACATTTTTTTTAACAGTCCCAATTTTTTCTACACTTCTATCAAATTTTAGAGTATTTAAAGGGTCTTGGCTTAAACTCTCACCACATGTGCTATACATATTCTAGTCCGCTCACGTATTGACATGACTTTCAGCATGATTTCACGCCGCAAATCTCTAACTGTCTATACACACACACACACACATACTTTCAAATATACTTTATGTGTACGTTCTATATGTGAATATAATAAATATATACATATATATGGTCTGTTGTTGTCTGCCGCTGACATTTGTACACATGTCCGTTGCTTGTTTTATAGTCAGAGAGCAGCGAGTTTTTAGGCCATGAATTTAACTGCCTGTCGCTGCATTATAAATCAGCTTATAACAAGTGAAATCCCCACTTCCTCTCCTTAGCCATTCACCTATTTCGCCATAAAATATAAATACATTTTTTAGCATTTGTTATTGGTGAAATGTGAGATTAAGTGTGATGAGCTTAAAAAGTACACGGGCTGGTTAATGTCATCAAAGAAGTGAAAGAGGAAATTAAATGATTATCAGTTTTATCTAAGGTATTAAGGCTTAAAAATGTAGGTAAAAATTTATAGGGGTTTTAGCGACCTGTTTTGATTTTATGAGTTGTTACATTTGGGAAGCAATTGATTTGTCTGTACAATACTGTTTCAAGGACCTACCGATC
The DNA here is from genome assembly GCA_018904235.1 of Lordiphosa stackelbergi. NCBI lineage: Eukaryota > Metazoa > Arthropoda > Insecta > Diptera > Drosophilidae > Lordiphosa > Lordiphosa stackelbergi. Next base: position 125,482 of record JAEIFU010000381.1, read on the forward strand.
CTCCCATCGGGAGACTTTGTTGCTGTCACATGGCAAAAATGTGATCGACTTGAGTATTTCGACCCTTACCTTTGTAACTTTTAATACTCTCCATCTCCTGAGTTAACTTCCACTAACAAACATTTATGATATGACACAACATTAAGTTTACCTCTTAGAAAGTGATTAATTGCTGCAGATTCTGTTATTTTCTTATTGAAAGTGAGTCCTAAAAGAATCTATTAATGTGAACTTAAAGTGGTTGTAAGGCAAATATATTTTTTTATAGTTATACTACAGTGCAGTTTATCTGAGCGGAGCATTTTGAATATAAAATTCGTAAGCTCCGCTTGCTCTGCTCAGTGCCGCTGTCTGTGTGCGGGGACCTTAGTCCTTTTATAAGCTATGCCAAGACATATATTATTTTTCTTACTCTTTCTATATGGTATTTAAAGTTCCGAAAAAGCTACTTAAGATCAAAGGGGTCTATTTCGGTTCCAGGCTTGGAAGATCTTTATTAAAATAAGTCCGGTTCAAGCGACTCAACTAATTATAAGGCGAACTAGGGGGTTCGTTTCCATACCAGTTTCCAGCCTTGGAAATATAAATTTCCTTTCATAAAGCTTCCTTTTCATTATGCTGTCACTTAATGCCCTTTGTTTTGTCTCCATTTCATGTCACACGCTAAAGAGACATGGTTTGTAACCATCCGGCAATGAATGTCCAACTAGCCTAGCACCCGCATCATCAGAGAGGAGAGAGCCGGGGAGCTGGTAGCTCCTAGCTGTTGCCATTGCAAATCCCATCAAATAACTGTAATTGCAAAGTTTTTACAGCTAGACACAAGCCCACGCCTACCCAACAAACAACCCAACAGAGGACAAGCAGAGGCACAAGAACAATGCACATGCAGCCCGTACATTTGTCGACCAGCAGGAGGAGCAGGAGCATACTCACAACGTGTGCAATAAATATGAATAACGAGCACAACGTGAGTGGCACACCAAGTAACAAAAAAAAAAAAGGGGAGACCACCAGCACTCATTGAAGAAGGTTGGCAGTGAAAAGGCAACAACTCGACTCCCTTGGAGACACGCGGCGGCAAATATTTGCTTTGGTTCGTCGCTCTGGTCTTCTTTTGTTTTTAATCTGTGTTTATGCAACATGCATGGCATATTTTAAGAAGTCCTGACTGTCCAGCTCAAGTCTGTGATTTACACCATCCATCCAAGTGTCCAAGAGCGAGTGCAGTTAACAGATTGCTTAGGGGTTAGTCGACGAAATCGGAACAAGGATTAGCTGAGATGCTGGGCAAGGCAAACCCCCAAATGGGAATCGACTTGGTGGTGGAATGATTAAATGCAGTTGTGAGTGGGTGGATGGAATGGGAATACAATTTCGTGCAATTTAGTTGGGGTGGAGTTCTCTAAAAAGGAAGGATCATTTGTAAAACAAAGTAATAAAACAAACAAGTAAGATTAAAAAATAAAAAATAAAAAAATTGATACATATTTTCAAAAAAAGTAATAAAACGAAACCAAAGTTAAAGATATAAACTAGAGGAAAAAAAGTCATGAGCAGGCCGACACAAAAAATTGGCAACTAGTGCTTCAAAAGTGCAAAAACTTCGAAAAAGGGCAATTTTTTCATGTTTTTTGCCGGAAACGGCTAAACTACTGGGAATTTGAAAAACCTTTCTTCTGCGAAATTATCCCAAACAACAATATAAACAAATCTCTAGTACACGCCAGCTTCATACGAACACCCCTTCATACCGTTTTAATACTATAAAAGTTTTCTTTTCTAGATAACACTTTGTATTCATTATGAACTTTACTTCTCAGTCTTTAACACACTAAAAAGGAAGGAGGAAAAAAAGGAAAAAACGTAATTTTAACCAAAGGTTAGGTTTTTAATATTTTTGGTGCTGGTTCATGGACTGACTCTGTACTTCCAGAACTAAAAAGATGATCCAAAGGCATACTTCTATTCGTGTTTTCACTACATGCAGTGTCTTCTAGGTTTTCGACGCCTTCATCCTCATACTGGCATACTTTGTGGCTCCACCAACAAACCTCCGAGAGCAATGCATTTAGCTTCTTGCCTTGATATCTTTTTTCCATTGGCATTGTAACCTGGTGGAATCGCTCCCCTTGTTCCTCCGATTCTGTGGGTAATTGTTTCAGAAAAACATCCAGATAGTGATGCAAAAAATGTAATTTCGAAGTCATCGATACGTTGATACGCTCAAAACACTTGAGAATTCTTGCCACTAATTTCATAACTTCATCTGGCTCAGCTCGGTGCTTTCCTAAAACGTTCTGAATCACAGGTTTAAGAACGTCCTTGCCGGTGATTCTTTGTGAGCACAGTGGTGAAGTCATCGCTTTTCATTAATTTTCTGATACGTATCTGGTCCAGTCAGAACACCTATGTAATGCAAAATCAGCTAAATCAGAAATTAAAAATAATTAAAATTACATAATTACAAGCTTTAATTTTTGCATCGCTGAGTTTCGAAAGATGGTTTTTAAGCAATCAAAGATTTCGGCACTACTTTTAACAGCAGTCTTGATGAAATTTGAAGGGATTCCCAATTTTATGTGAATTGGTATTCATGAAATAGCGTTATACTGTCAACCAGCCTCCTTTGTTGTGTTGTGCGTGTCTTGTTTTAGAAAAGTTGTGGACAATATCCATAACTTAACGACCTAGAGCCTGCCTAAAAAAGTTCTACGATTTTCAATCAAAAAGGTCACTAAAACAATCACTTTGTGATAAAATGCGTGGGCACGACGCAGTTGTTAGAAACTAAACCTAAAATAGTTTCATTTAAAAAACAACAAAAACCCCGTTTGATTGCTTTGGGCAATTCAAACAATTGGCGCCTGTGTTGGCTGCGGAGAAAGAATTTCCCCCACTAACAACAGAAGGGCCGATAAAAACGGGATGCACACATCAAAGCCTTAGTGTTTTTGGCGTTTGCTGCTAATGTCGGATTTTGCTACAAGCCTGCCTTTGGGATTCCCAAGCGTTCATAGCAATTCTTTCATGAAGCAACTTCTGCCAACACACTGAGGACAGGCGCAGACAGCTGAAGATTGAATTGGTATTCATGAAATAGCGAGTCGATTTAGCGATGTCCGTCTGTCCGTCCGTCCGTCCGTCTGTCCATCTGCCTGTATGAACGCGTCGATCTCAGAGACTATAAGATATAGAGACGCAACTTTTTGCATGAACATAGGTGTATACCGTACCCTTATCGAGTTTGTTCCAGTTTTGGAATATCCCCCCCTTTTTTAATGTTTTTAACTTCTTTGGAACGTTTTTCCTCTGTTTTATTGCGAATCATTACAATATTCTCTTTGCAAGTCAAAACCGACTTTTTGGGGTGGCTCACAACCACCCATATCACCCTTTTTTTAATTGACGTCACATAACAAAAATGTTTTTTTTATACACTTGAAAAGTGTATTATAATTTTGCCCAGAAGTTTGCAACGCATAGAAGGAATCAACTACGACCACATAAAGTATATATATTCTTGATCAGCATGACGAGCTGAGTCGATTAAGCTTTGTCCGTCCGTCTGTCCGTCTGTCTGTTTCTACGCGAACTAGTCCCTCGAAAGTGAGTCAACGATTCATCGATTCAAAAGCCTTTGACATTTGGAATATTTTGTACGATTCGTTTTTAACAGTTCAGTTCAAACAGCTCATGTTAACAAAACAACTAGAGCAAACGAGTTGAACGCAATGATTACATAGCTCGTTCAACGTACATAGGGTTCAACGTCAGAAATTCCAGAGCAATAAATTTTAAATATTTCTAAGAAAAGTGTGTGCTCTTTCTTCCGAGTTAAAAAAAACATATCATTTGTTTGTGGCGAAATGAACGAAATGGACACAGCGGTAAGTGTTGCTAAATATTTTAGTATTTTGCGAAACAAAAATTAATAACCTATAAAAAACAGAGCTCTTCACGCGCAGTAAATCTTAGTCTGCAAGAGGTTAAGTTGGAGCTCATATCGGGCAAATTTAATATAAGCCAGAAGCGGGGACGGAGCAACGTCTGGTCACTTTTTGGCATCATAAAAAATGATAACGGGGAGGAAATTAAGAATCTCGTCGCATGTAGGAAGTGCAATAGTGTATTCAAATTCAATGGCAACACTACTTCGAATTTGACCAGGCACAAATGTTTTAAAGAGACCATAAGCCAAAGCCACGAAGCAGAGACGGCAACAGTTCAAATCGGGGCAGATGATAAAAATGAAGTTTGCAAGCTGGCAACTGAATGGGTTGTTGAATCAAACAACATGCAATTTCCAATCCTATTTAGGGCAAGCTCGCAAATACTGGGCACTCCGACAAGCAGTGCCTTTTCGGAAAGAGCTTTTTCCAAGGCAGGCAACCTTATTTCAGAAAAGCTGAGTGCTATTGCGAAGAACAACGAAATGATTAAACAAATAATGTTTATAAACTCTAATATTAAAAAATAATTTAAACTGTAATATTTAAAAAAATTAACCCTAACACAATTTTTTGTAACACACAAATAAATTGTAATAAATTTTATAAAATTATGGCTTTGTAGTTATGTGTGGTCATTTATGGTGATGAAAAGTAGTTTCTTAAGTATTTAGCGGTCTTATTACCAGGGAGATCACTCATTAACGAATTGCGCCTCTGCATTGATGGTTCTCCACTTGACTGGGAGAAAAGTTTGCTTGACATTATTACTATTTTTGATCCGCAATGGTATTTTTCTGCGATTTGATGATTTGTCAATCGCGGAAAGTGGTTTGAAACATTCTTTATGAACTTGACTATATTTTGTACTCTTGGTCATCCATGGTATTTCTCGCGGTTCAGTACATAATCATGGTTATGAAATTATGCTTGGTCATTTGTGGCCTTAAAAACCTGTTTCTTAAGCTCTTAGCGGTTTTATTACCATGGAGACCCCTTAGATGCAAATTGCGCTTATGCATTAATCCTGTCCTGATTTTCCACTTGATTGGCATTAACGTTTTTTATTATTAATATTTTGATCCTCTCTGGTATTTTTTTCGCGAACTAATAAGTCGTCAGCCGAGTGCCAGCTGCTGGCTCCCGAACTGTGGCTCCCGGCTCACGAACAGAGCGAAAAGACTGAGCGCCTGGCTCGTTTGCGAGCTATTTCGAACCGTGCGTAGGGTTCTACGTCAAGCATTTCTGAGGAAACATTTCGTAGATTGAATCGTTTGGAGCTCGAACCGTTGAGCTGTTTTATTTTGAACGAGTCAAATAGATCATTATGAACTGAACTATTCGATTCGGGGAAACATTTCCTGAGCTGATGTATTCTTGACATAAACAAAAAGTTGTAATATGTTTATTTTTTGTGGCCAATATTTGCGTGGCTCACAAACCCCCATTCTCCCTACAATTACTGCGCGAACTTTAGTTGGCGTAATTAAATTAAATATGGCGGAATTCGAACTTGGGAATTAGAAGTTGTCTGATTTATGCGATATGAAATAAAATATTTGTCTCTGCCTTTAGTCAGATTAAATACTAGTAATAACTTGGTCGGAGTTAAGACGTCGCCTAATGTCAATCAAATCGTGCTCAGTTCATGGGCCCGAGTTCGAGTCCACCCAGAGTAAGAAATTTTTGGATTAAATTATTAACAATTTAATGTGTTTCAGAATTACTTTAGTACTTGGTATATGCACTGTGGTGTGTGGTTTTTGTACTGGTGCTGTGATACACATATGAGTTTACTGTAAACAATGGTAAAATAAGTGTTTTGTTGATCGGAGCATTTTCTAGGTGGGAGATGGGATACTATTTTAGCTGTCACAAGTTGCCAATCGACTTGGGGTTCTGAAGCATTTGTTGAATTAATCAAATATTTATTTAATTTTAAATTTATTTACTCTGGCGGATTCCAACTCGGGGCCATTGAACACGATTGGAAGGAAGTCTTTACCAATTCCGCTACGGCTCGCGTTAAAAGGAACGCCTCTAACATATTACTTGTATTAAATCTGCCTACACACATGAGACCAATGAGACCACCAGTAATTCTCAAGTTCAAGTTCAGTTCAACAACACTATACAAGACCAAGAGAAATTTGCTAAGTCAACCATTTTCGCGGTTAGATTTGCCGCCGATACAGTTAATCCATGCAGCAAATACATTTAAATAAATACGTGAAACCTAAAATTTCTTCAGTACAGAACAACAACAAAAACACATGAATAAAAAATTTGAAAAAAGTTCCTGTCAGCGTAATCCTTTTTCTCTCTCTCTCACTCCCTCTTTCTCTTAAATTGCATTTATTCATTTTTCCACTTTCACTTCAGCAACAAGTAATTTAAATATTAGCAATTCCATTCCCAAATCTGTTTACAATTATACAGCGCCAGTTTCATGAAAGCATTTAAATTGAATGAATACAAAAAAAAAACACAAGTCTCAAACCGTCAGCGGCCACAATTTGCTCTGTAAAGTCACCAGAGGGAAAACCGGAAAATGTGCCATTAAATGCCAAATACCCGGCCCGGCACTCCACAACGAGACAGATGCACAAACTCTTAAGGGCTCCTGCACACAGGACAACAACACACCGAGTAGTCATTGGGCCCAAGGTTTTTGTGCTTAAATTTCATAATCAACACAAAGCAACCAAGCGAAGCGACAGAGGTCTGACTGAATGGCTCCAACGTGGCGGTTAAGACAGCCAGGGAGACACAATGCTGGTCACAGTGCTGGAAGTTTGGGTGATGCTAAAAATGCATATGATGAGGCTCTCTGTGTTTATGCTGGGCAAACAGAAAGGAGAGAACAAAATAAAAAAAAATGCATTAAGCCAAAAATTGTCAACAATTTTGCCAGCCACCCTCAGTTCTCGAGCATCCCCGACGCGTTGGCGTCAAGTCCGCTTGAATAAACAGTCAGTGTGACTCAGGCGTTTGGTGTGTGGGATGGAGATAGCCACCCCAGACGACAGTCAAATCTGATTGAATAATGACTGCACAATGTCGTCGTCGTTGTCGCCATCGTTGAACCCGGGGCGAGACACTAATAGTGTTTGATTTGGTTGTAGTTCTGTGGGGGTTTTGCTCGGGTTACATTTTGATGCGATTTTCAATTTTTAATGGTCCTAAAATGTCACTGGAAATTATGATGTATTTGGCGCCAGCAAAAGTGTGAAGTGGCAGCAGCTGATAAAAGTGACCTCCTCCATTTGCTTTCAAAGTTTGGCCAAAACTTTTACTAATAGAAAATTTAAATGCCCCCCGTTCCATCTGTTGCACGAGTGCAACCCTGGCGTAATGCAAGTATTTCATGCCAAAAGCTCCTCAAAGTTTTCCCAGGCTGGCTGCTAGTTTTCTTCGTGTAAACTGTGTGGTCAGTGAGGCAAATGTTGTTACTTCTCGTAGGGAGAGAGAGTTCATGTGGAACGAAATTATGCGGAGAGGGTCAGGTCAGGTTAGATCTCCCCACTCTCTCTCTCTCTGTGTGTGTTGCTTCTAAAAACTTTCGGTTTGTTCCTTTTGGTATTTAAAGTTTCAATTAGCTGCGGTAAGTTTTCGGAACAAGATTTCTGACAGAATGTGTCATGATTTTGTAGCTGAAAGTTATGGAAAAGTCTTTCCTAAGTAGAGGTGAAACTAATTTTCAACTTATGCTAGGGAGGTTATGCTAGGTCAAGCGGAAAACGCTCAACTGGAGGGTCTAGGGTCTTGGCCTACAACTTGGTAACGGACAGTGTTTTTTATTTACTTATTTAAATTGGTGAACTGATATTTTAGGAGAGATGCAAATCATACGGGAATTGTGGATTGTTTTGGTTTCGGGCACAGTGGGGTGAAGTGGCTTTTATGGTGGAATAAACTTAGTATAAATTTGACTTTTTGAATATTTTGTGAAAAGACAATGTCTGGAGTTTTTAGGGTTCGACAACTTAAATGCTTTGAACATTTTGGTATTTCTTTCAAACTTAAAATTTTAACGTTTTATGCCAGGCGTGCCCAAGCCCATTCCGCAAGCCACGCGTTTGTTGTTGCTGGCGCGTATACCTTCCGCGCGCGCCATACGCCTACATAAAACAACAACAAGTTCATATGCGATCTGTCCTCTTTTTCTTTCCGAGTGCAGACCTGCAACAACTACGTCATATGTGTCGCTGTGCTTGACACAGCAAAATCGGATTTCGCTCTCTTATAGATGTTCTTGCTTAAGATATTTTTTGTGAATTTGTATTGGTTTTCACTTGGTGGTAAGCTCATTCCGGGCACCCCTGCTTTATGCTAATTAAGTTTTTGTTATTTTAGGTAATTGAAAGGATTGGTCCATCTCAGATCCTGCTTTCATACAGGGTTGCCCATATTCGACGGACCCATCTGGCAACGCCATAACTTTTGACAGAGATGTCAGATCGCTTAATGACATACCGCGTTTGAAGCGTCAGTCCAAGCAGATTTTTACCATGGAACAATACACGCCACGCGAGCGCTCTGAAATAGTTGAAATTTACATTCAACAGAACAAGTCAATTGTGAAAACTCAACGTGCTTTTAAAAAATTAAAAAATGTGACCGAAATGTGAAATGGGACCGTAAAATAAGCAAAATTGCCGTATTTACGCCACTGAAAATCCTCAGGAGATTCAAGAAGTGCCTCTTCATGACGAAAAAGTCACAGTTTGGTGCGGCGTTAGTGCGAAAACGGTCATTGGGCCGTTTTTCTTCCAAAATGAAAATGGCCATGCTGTTACCAACAACCAGGAGCGTTATCGCGACATGATGACCAATTTTGTGATGCCAATTATTCGTCGAAAGCGTATGAGGCAGTTCTGGTTTCAACAAGACGGCGCTCCACCGCACACAAGTCGCATAACAATCGATTTTCTGAAGAAATTGTTTCCGGGCCGTTTGATGTCGAAAAGTGGTGATTTGGACTGGCCACCGCGTTCGCCCGATTTGACGCCGCCTGACTTCTTCTTGTGGGGATATTTGAAGTCAAAGGTTTACGTTAACAAGCCAAGGACCGTAGAAGAGCTCAAGGACAACATTCGTGAAGAAATAGCCGCTATTCCGGCCGAAATGTTGGCGAAATCGATGGAAAATGCTGCAAAAAGGGCACAATACGCCATCAACGCCAGAGGCGGCCATTTGAGAGATATCATATTCAAAAATTGATGTAAACAAATCTACTTGGAACAAATTAAATGATTAAGATTGCCAACCGCCAAATTTTTCTTTTTTTCTTTGATTTTTTAAAAAAAAAACATGGGTCCGTCGAATATGGGCAACCCGTACTTGCATACTAGAAACTTAAAAGAGTACATAGTTAGACAAAATCAAGGGTATCCTTTTTATATTTTACCTCGCCATTCCTGAGTTGGGCCATTTTTCAATTGACTTGAAACCTCAAGATGGCAATCTATTTTATAACCTCAACTCTAGCCTCCCATTTCCACTCCCTTAACATTCCGAAACACACCATGAAACTCCCAGCGACCAACCTAACAACCTTGGTCATTTATTTAAAACTAAATAAGACAAGCATCGCTAAATCGCCAACTAAGCTCATAAAACCTCCAACGAGCAAGTGGTCCCAGTGTAAAGCAAAGTGGGAAAGTAACTGAAAACAAGGAGACCTACCGAAATGAAATGCTATGAAAAAGTGCAAGGGATCAAACAACAGAGCAGCACCAAAATGGTTGAATAAAAAAAAGCACACACTCATTGAATGAACAACGTTTCGTGTGTCTCCTCGCTCCGCCTTCCTCCTCACCAACTTGCTCTTTTGTGAAGCGTTTCTAATCTAACACTGAAAATTGTGCAAGAATTTGTTGCAATGAGCTTTTTATTATCCATTTTCACATACCCACACACGCTGCCCTTGTGCGCCCCTCTTTTTTTGCACGCCTTTGCATTCCTTTTTGCTTTTCCTGGCTGAAAATTGCACTGCCAGCATGTTTTACCCGAGACCAGGTGAAAATTTATACTCTGGCATGGCGACCGTGTTTGTGCCACGCCTTCCACTTACAACATCCGCCATGGGCCAGACGTTCAAATTATTTGCGGATTTGTTAAATTTTCTATTTTATTTTTTTCTATATGTATATAGAAATTCTACAGTTTGTCGTGTCTGTTAAATGGTCGTTAAAGAGAGATGACGACAGTGCGAAAAGTGGAAAAGGCTTTGGAAGCTGTTGACTTGTTGACCTGTAAATAACTTTTACCCTAACGAAGAGATTAATATGAGGACTTTGGTGGCACAATGTTTGAAAGGGAAATGGAATGGACGGGAGTTAGCGAAAGTTAGTTGTCATAAAAACATGATAGATAGGTTTGTTAAACTAATTTGGGAACCATTTGAAAAAAAAACCAAATTAATAAATTTGAGATTTTGAGGGTTATCTGCCAAGATCAGTTACAGCTATAATACATCTTATTTTAAAATCGAAATAGTATATCAAAGCTTGTAATATAAAAATAAGTTAGAGCTTTAAGGTTGAGTACAAAGTACTTGTACACTGATTTGGTGTGTTTTCAATAATTTGCTTGCTCACTATCCTTAAGCGGGGCATACATACATCTCACAAATTTTGGAGTAAAATTCACACGCATTTATCCCACTCTACACAACCGCATTTCGCAAGCACTTGGCGAGGAAAGATGCGCTCATTATATTTTTCTTGCTTTTTTTTCCATGAATGCGCCGACGACTTCCTAATAACTGAGCACAATTTGCACCCTAACCAAAAAATCACAAGAAAAATTTGCGCAAAGAACCCAACAAATCAAAACGTTTTTGATTTTGCTCTCGCTTTGCACAAATGCGTTCGTGAGATGCGTACAACCATATTTCCCTAACACAGATTAGCGTTTTGCGCCAAAATTTGTGAGATTTATGGGCCGCTTTAATTGGTCGATTATCTTACGCTGTCCGATCTTTCTCTTCTAATAGACTTCAGACCTGATAAATAAACCACAGACCAAAAATTCGAGGGCCAAAACATACCATCTAAAAAATTTAAAAAATTTTGTTAATTATAAATAATAGTAAGTAAGAAAAATAAATTATCGGATATCCGCAATTTACCGACCTGAAAATATTTAAATAAACCAAAGAATTTTTAGAACCAAAAATGTGAGCCCAGCGCATCGCCAGTGCCCTCGATGCCAAAATGTATCTTTTTCGGGCGAATTTCTACGAAAGATCTTGCTACACGCATATGCGCAATTATATTGACATTACAAACAAACCGATGCTTGTACGGCCAAGCTTAGAAATAGATTAGTATAGCATTGGCGTTGTAGGTTTCAACCAACGAACAGCAGCCAGTGTTCGAAGCATCTATGAACCTTTAAATGTCGGCAGATTCTGCATCTTACCAAGAACAAGACCTCAGAAAACAATTGGCACGTAGTTCGCATAAAGCGCAAGTTAGTACATGTTTACCAGATTAACGAAACACCACGAAGAAGGCCGAGATGCTTCGAGACCGCAAAGAAGAAGAAGAACAGCATTCAGGGTTCAGGGTTGAATTTTAAATGCAAGAACCTCAGAAAACAATTATTGAAACGCTACTGTAATGATTTCTGTTTTTTGCAAATCCCACTTTTAACCTACTCCATTATATAAATTTTCATTGTAAGAAAATTATTTAAAAATACTCTCTCCTTTTTGCCGTGTTGTTGGTGTGAAATACATTATGTCTAGTTACTGTATCGAAAAATTTCGCACTTTAAAGGAACCCTTTAAATGCATTTAGCTGCTTCACACAAAACCGATTGATCTCATGTTTTGTTAAGGTTTAAAAAGTTTTCGAATTGGAATTATTTTAATTTTTGTGAATAAGTTTCGTAAAATAATTAAAGTAGTTTTTGAAATAATATTAGCACTTCAATATTTATTCGTATAACTAATCGTAGTCTGGCGACTCTTAATAAATTGACTCAATTTTATAAATGACCAATTGCGTTGTTCTGTTTTAACTTAAAATTGCCATCATTGAACTTTTATCATGCTCCAGGTCCAAAAGCTATGTTTTTGTTCAGAACTTTTCTAAAACAAGACACAGCACAAAGGAGGCTGGTTGCCTATATAGCTATTTCAAGAATCACTACAATTCAATCATCAGCAGTCTTTGACAGTCTTCCGCTGGTTAGCAGAAGCTACCAGCAAGCCAGCATTGCTCTAATCTCAAGGGCAGGCTTATAGCAAAATCCGAAATCGGCAACCAACGCCAAGACGCAGAAGATGTACACTCAGAGAAAAATCCAAGCCGATCGTGCTTGATATAAAGCATTTTTGAAATCAAAAGTACGGTAAGACGGAATATTCTTGGATCCAAGCCGAAAATACTGAAATGAAGCACGAATTTCTGAGACGTTCGAGTGAAGATTAATTGTCTTCTCCTTTACAAACAGTTTTCGCCCTAAAAAACATCAGGAAGAACAAGTGAGAAAGTCGGTCAAGCCCGACTATAATATACTCTGTACCTGTTTCTCTCTCTCTCTCTCTCTTCCTCTCTCTCTCTCTCTCTCTCTCTCTCTCTCTCTCTCTCTCTCTCTCTCTCTAAGATTGTGCGGCGTTGTTTGTGAAAGGGTGGGAGGGGGTGGGGATGGGGGTTTGGTGATTTACTTATTTGCTCATAACTTGAGAACCGCTCATCCGATCTTTATCATTTCTTCGGCAAATCGATACACATTGCGAATGACTAACCTCTATCTACAAAACTGTGAAAGATATGTCGTTTTTTCTAAATTGCGGCAAACCTATATCTCTTACCATCTCTGAGATCTGTTTGTTCATACGGACGGACAGACGGACATGGCTATTTCGACTCGGCTCTTGATGCTGATCAAGAATATATATACTTTATAGGGTCGGAAATGATTCCTTCTCCCTGTTACACACTTTTGCACAAACTTAATATACTCTATGTACCTTCGGTACAGAGTATAAAAATCTAAATTGAAGCCGATTTCTGTATCGCCGATTCGTGCTAGATTTCTCTGGGTGTATGTGTGTGTGTGTGGGCGCCCGTAAAAATTTAAATTTCTCTGCATTTGTCTGACTTAATTTTAAAACTTCTCAACCGGATACTCTGATGACAACTTTTACCAAATCGGATCGACCGATTTAAAAACGAACACAGATCTGTAGATGTAACGTTAAGTCGAAAATTAAGTAAGCCAGCTGAACATTCTAAGAAATCTTTTTGAACTTTCGATCAAAAACTTACCAGTTTACTATTTGGGTATTTATCTTAGCACTAGCGACAATACACATTTTATAAAATCTATCATAAATCACTAAAAAAAAGTTGTCTTGTCTTTCTGAACAATTATAGAGTAAACTTGCGTTCACACACTGTGTAGAATATATGGTAATTTTGGCAGATTTTTCTAAACATAAAAGGCATTCTCCAAACATTTTTAGCATGTTTAGTTTATGAGGTCATATACAATATGTTACACAGAACAACACTAAAAAATACCTAATCTGAAGCATTCAAAAACTATTTCAGTTAAATAGATCTTTGATTTCGGTAAAAAAAAACTCTTCTTTAGTTTAAATAAATCGAATGGAGATGAGTAATTGAAGCATTTTGCACATTTGCTGAATTTTGGAGAATTTTATCTTTAGCCATTAAAAGCTAAGTTAGAAATGTTGTCGTTGTGTGTTGCGAGTACAAAAGTACCCATTAAACGCGAACAGAGACTTCATTTGAAAAAACTGGAGAGGACAACCTTTAGCGTCATTTATGGGTCTTAAGCCGGGTTTTTAAAAAAAGGTGGATTTTGTTGAACTGTGTTATTTATTAACTAAAGTATGGGCCAATTTCCCATCTTCTATAAAGCTGTTATGTGTTAGATACACTTACTCTGTATTTGTTAGATTATGTGTCAGATAAGGCAATATAGACGTAGAAATAGGTCCTAAGTAACAATTATTTCATTCTTAAATCTGGTCTCAAATAGGACTCTCTGTTCAAATTATATTAGTTTATTTACCAATTTATTCTATTTTCCAGTGGAGTTTGGAATGAAAACTGGACAACAACATTGTCTGTCTCTCTAGTGTCGTGTCCCATTACCTAAAGCGAATCTTATTATAAATATAAACCAGTCTAATCCTTAACTTTAACTCCATTATTCATCTCTTGTCTTATTTCCTTCCGACCGTTGTGCTCACCTAATTGAACTAAATGCAATCCTCTTACAATCAACAACCAAGCCAAAAGTGTTAAGTTTAGCCCAGCAAACACACATCCTTTGGTCCTGGTCAACTCATAGTCCTTTCTAAAGACGTAAGTTAAATTTATAGGCATTGAGTCCAGGAATTGCAACTTCCGGCGGAGTGACAAAACAAACAAATGCATACAGTGTCACACACGCACACACAAACACATTCAAAGGAATTCTCCGTATCACCAGAACATGGCAACTTCATTTCATTCTTGGCAGCACAGAGAGCACGGAGGAAACTTTAGAGAACTCCGACGACAACGACAACATAAAATATAAATGGTTTTAGTTCAGTTCAGTTCTGTTGCGGTAACCCCCCCATTATGGTGGGGGGAGCGGAAATGACACTGATAGCCGTCACATGTTGAAGATTTACTTATTAATGCTCCCCCTTATTGGGTTGGCATCCTGGTTGGCAACTCCAGTTTTGAGGACTTGTTTCTGTTTCGCTACGTTTTCTTTTTTATTTTGTTTTTGTTTGACTTTCGACACCCTTCTGTGTTTTTAGACATAATTTGTGGCCCCCCGCCCGAAAAAGAAAGTCAGCAGGCAGCAGGAAGCCGGAAACAGAAAGGACGAGAGACCAGCCATTGGGACTGCTGGGCTGTTGTTGCCTTTTGGCTTTTAGTGACTTTGACAGTTTTATACGATTTATGTCAGGGTAAATTAAAAATTACGCAGGCTGCAGCAACTGCGCTTGAGAGGGAGGGTGGCTTAATGATGGGGGAGGAACTGCTTGGGAGATAAGAAAATTAAGATGTGACATCACTTTGGGGGTTGCTGTTAAGTTCAAATTGCAATTGCCATCCAGTGGAGTAGTTTCGATGTTACGATGTTGGTGATAAATTTGATATATGGACTGTTGTCTCATGGCAAAAGACATTTGAGGAGAATTATTATTAACAAATTTTTGGCATAAATCTACCCTCTAACAAAGATATACCAGAAATACTTTCGTATTTTGTTTACTAAAAGTTTTGAATTGATTTAAAATATATATGCAATCCGAAGTTGGGAACGAGTAAAACCATCGGGCTTAACCGATTTAAACTTTCAAAAATTGTCATTTGCCAAACAATTCTAAATTTAGCTACGCATTAAAAAACTTTTAAACTAAATGTGGTTTTTTCTACTTAAAAAATGTGGCTTCACCTGTCACAAACATTTGGTTCAACCCCCAAGGAAACAAGGCACAATTAA
Organism: Lordiphosa stackelbergi; assembly: GCA_018904235.1. Taxonomy (NCBI): domain Eukaryota; kingdom Metazoa; phylum Arthropoda; class Insecta; order Diptera; family Drosophilidae; genus Lordiphosa; species Lordiphosa stackelbergi. Next base: position 140,922 of record JAEIFU010000381.1, read on the forward strand.
AATAAATTATTTAACTCAAAAGCACTAAACAATTTGCCACCAAAACTGTCAGAGAGAAATAAATTAAATTAATTTTCACATGTGTAACCAAAATGCAATTACATTTTTTGAAGAAAATTCAAAACCCCAGACATTTCTGAGGTTCGCCGCTGGTCGGGGCTATAGTCACTGTGAGTGACATTATGATAACCCAATGACAGCTATTTGCAAATCAAACATGAAGGGGACGAGGATTTTGGGTAAATCAATTGATTGGCAATGCGTTTTGATTGCCAGCCGCCGCCGCCCTTGTCTTTAGCGAAATTTGGCAGAGGCACGCGATGAGGGAGAATCGATTTTGGGGTGAGCATGCTAGTTTCCTTCACTTCCTCCCTCTCATTTAATATATTAACGCTCGACATGCACTCCAATGTGCTTTATTGTCTAGAAATCAGCAAGGATTTAATACCAACCAAATAAGAACTGGGAAATGAATTGAAATTGCAAATTAAAGCGACATGCGTTCCAAATAGTCAAGGAACACTTTTGCCAAAATTAGTTTCTGTTCTGTGTGGGCCAATTTGGGGAGGCTTTGTTAATGTCTTTCATTTGCTTGTCTGGTTGATAAAATAAAACAAATATTCAAACAAAAGTGAAGCAAAGTTGAAGATATATTGCCTAGGCAGAACACAAACAAATATAAATCGAAAACTTAACAATGCAGCTTGAGTTGATTTTCTGGTGTTGTTTCTTCTTTTGAATTTGTACAAAGAAACTTTTGGCACCTTTTGAACGTTATCTTGACTTCATTGCGTTCCATATATTTTCGTTTTTATTTCAAAATCAAAACAGAAATGCAAATGAACATAAACAATGGGAAAACTGAATATGGTTTATATTTTCATTTTCTACAACTTGCCAACAATTATTTTAACTCAAGTTTTGTATACCCTGTATCATTGATAATAAAGGTTGAATGAATTTGTGCAAAAATGGGCAAAAGGGTAATTAAAAATGTAATTACTATTACAATTACAAATATTTTGTAATTGAAAATATAATTAACATTACAACTACTTTCATGCCATGAAAAATTGCAACGGAAATACTTCAATTACTTTTAATTTCCAATATTTACATTTTGAGGAACAATAAGTTTGAATAGTTGTTATGGTACACCCAAAAAAAGTTGTCATCAAAATGACACAATTTAGACATCATTTTGAAACTCTTGAGTATAAAATTGTCTTTAATACTCCCAGTATCAAATTGATGTCTTCGAAAATATTAACATGCTATTTCGAGGATTTCAAATTGATACTAACGTGTATCAGGTTGACACATTTTTGTATTAATATTTTAGTATCATTTTGACACTAGGTCTTATTGATTTTTGATATTTTAATTTAAACTTTTAATTTCGATTTTAGGTTTTATCAAATATTTCTTATCAAGTTAATATGATTGTTTACGAGCTGCCATTAAAATAAAAGCATAACATTTAAAAACATTTATTTTTCTATCTTAAACTCTTTCCAAATTAATTTTGTTTACACTAATAAATTGAATTCGTCAAGTCTGAAGTGTACACTATGGGGAAACATTTGTCTCTTCCTGCATGCCTCGTGTCCACGCGAATGTTGTATAATCAGAAGTCACTGTATTGTCGTGCCTCTTGCTGGAACCCATACATGTAGCGCTTTACGCCTTCAGAGACCATAAGTAAAAATTGCAACAACCCCTTTTCTGCAGCTGGCTTGGTTTGATATCTCTTACATTGCCCGATATCTTGCAAAGCGCTGAAACAGGCAGAGCAGCATTGTGGCTTGTTATGTGTTCTGTCTGAAGAGTTGCATTTGTTATTTACATTTGATTGCAATAAGCGAACACAACAACATAAATACTTTGCTGCTTAAACTTACCGGTAATTGTCTATTATACGTCCTTCCTCTCCAAAAATACCGAAATAATTTTTCCTCGATGGACCGCGAATTATGAAGAATTTACGTGCAAAAAATTAATTGGCGATCATCCCATGGTTTCTTTTAAAATGAATTTTGAAATTTTCTGATTTTGCACCGATATTATGCATGTGCTTTTCTTCAAATGTCAAATTATTAAAAATAAATATGAAATTTGTGAACAAATTTGTTGTGTTCAATTGTTCTGCGAGTACGTTTGTTCAAAAATTGTGATTAATATGGCTTGTGCGGGTTGTGAAACTACAATTTCGAAGTTTTTGTCGATGTCGGAGTCCGATGTCATTGACTTAATTATTAGTCATAATGCCATTTTAAAGGAAATCAACTGTCCAAAATGTGGTGAAGTGTGAAAAATTCCTTCTAAAGGTAATTGTCTATTATACATATGTCCTTCCTCTCCAAAAATTCCTTTGCAAAATTTCGTCTAAAGGTTCGAGGCGTATTGGCCATTCCGTAGTGCAAATGGACAATAATAAGAAGAAAAAACAAAAAATACAGTGCAATTTTGTAGAAAGTGTTCGCAAAAACACATTTTTTGCTGGTACAAAATTTTGTATACCTGAAATTTTCAAATTTGTTATGTGGGATGTGGTCAAACTGAGAGGCAAATCCTAGTTTTTGGAGGCCTAAATGGGGTGGTCCCGTCAATCTATTGTCGACTGGAAAAGTTTCCTGAGAGAAGTATATATTGTCTGGAGTGTAAATAACAGCCGTTCCATCATTGGACGACCTGGAAAAGTTATTGAAATTGACGAGTCCAAAGTTGGCAAAAGGAAGTTCAATTGTGGAAGAATAGTGGAAGGCCAATGGGTGTTTGGTGGCATCGAGCGGTAGTCCGATGAGTTCACAAATTTGTAGAAATTAGCGCCGCAAGCGAAAAAGCGTTTTTCAAAATACTAATTTATAGGAGGTGCCTCTTTCTAAAACACAGTGAAGCATGACTTCGGCAAGCACTCGTGCACTGTGCCCCAGGGGCTATAGCTGGGGAACTCTGCTCTAATGGGTGGTGTGAAAAAAGTTCAGAGCCTCATCCACGTCAACTGAATAGGCCAAATACTTCGATATTGGTCTGCTTTTAAACTTGAAAATGTCATTGCAGTTGATGGGGAGGCGCACTTGCATATCTTTGGTTTTATTGCTCAGATCTTATAGTGGTATACAGAATAGACAGCTATTGGGCCTTACTAAATATATATTAAGTCACTAGGTTCGAGCTTAAAAATTGTAGCTCTGACAGTATTATGCGGTAAAAAAAAGAAGGAGGAGGAATTTGTCAAATCTGGAGCAAACTTGATCTGGGTACAGTATACACCTACATACGTGCAAAAATTAGTTGCTCTACCTCTTATAGTCTTTGAGATCAACGCGTTCATACAGAGAGAGAGACAGTTTTTCGCTGTTAAAAGATGGAAGAGGAGGAATTTTCCAAATCTGAAACAAACTCGATGTGGGTACAGTATACACCTACATACATGCCAAAAATTGTGCCTCTATCTGTTACAGTCTCTGAGATCGACGCGTTCATACAGACAGACAGACGGACAGACAGACAGACGGACAGACAGACAGACGGACAGACAGACATGGCTAAATCGACTCGGCTGTTGATGCTGATCAAGAATATATAAACTTTATGGGGTCGGAGGTGCTTCCTTCTGGCTGATCCCCTTTTTCCCATTTTTAATGAGAACAGGGTATAATAATACTAGTATCAGAGACAACGTGCCTCAAATTGATATTGATACAAATATTTTGGTTGTAGCTGTAATGATGATTTCGATTTACAGCCCTGGAAGGAACCATATTCGATCCCTCTGGATTAGCATCAACATTTCTTAACATGCCCATTTTTTGCCACGCCCACTCGGCAATTTGGGAAACTTCATATTTTCCAAATGTTGATTATAAAAAAGTTTACCAATATGCATTTAAAGTTTTGCGGGTATAGGGTATAATATAGTCTAGCTTGACCAAATTTCAAACTTTTTTTGTGGCCCAAACTAAAAAGCTCTCTCTGCACCAATTTTGGCTCGTTTAACATGGGAAAAGTAATTTTATTAAAACAATAAAGCAAGCACACTAAACTGATAAGCGGCTCATATTGTTGCTTTTAGCTCACACTCGCACCCACTCACCCATGTTGAAGCTGGCCCTTTGCCTGCTTATCTCCTAAAGCTTTTTCTCTTATTTTATTTTTTTTTTCGTCTTCCTGGGTTCATCCTTTTGTGCTTTGTTCCATATTTTATGATATTTTTCGTTTGATGCAAAATGCATTTAGAATTTTGATTATTACAATCTTTGATATGTTCAGAAAATTGGTTTGAAATAGGATATTTATTTTGTCTTGCAATAAATTCCAGATAAAATTGTTCAGGACCTTTGAATATTTGTGTGTTATGTGTAAATTGTTTATTAGTTTGCAATTTACTTCTACAATAAATGAAAAAATGGTTGAAATGATTGCGGTTGGGATGATGCTTTTTTTGACAATTTTGTGCACA